>OY755184.1:10376476-10618972 GCA_963576735.1 Bedellia somnulentella
AGTGATGCTAGATGAAATACCCAAGCCTCATGTGGGTCAATGTTACATCGAATTATTCGGTATCGTCGAGCTCAGCGCATTTCTGTGACGTGTTTGATTAAGAAATATATTGAGCACATGAGTCTTCGCAGTTTGAGTTGTGTTTATTTGCTTTGGATTAATTGAAGAGGTTTAGATGAGAATTATTAAAGAGTTAGTTCTTATATAGTTATAGTTGCCGTGTAGTGCCGGCTTAGAATGTCGCTACCCCTTCCTACCCACGGGTGTCGTAAGAAGCGACTAAGGGTATTGGGGCTTTTTATTGGATGTTTGGGCGATGCGGTTGGAGAACCATCACCAAAAACCTTTATTTTACTATCTTTTCCCCACACAACTTCCAAAAGTGGCTGAGGAATTTATAATTCCTTGGCTCTGGCTACCCCTTCTAGGGAATTATAGCCGTGAGTATATGTATGTATGTTAGTTCTTATATTCAATATATTGTATTGATTATTTATTATATTTAGGCCACTAATTCTAATTATTACCTTCCTTAAATTCATTCACTAGTGAACTGCTTCAACTCCACACTGATTTATTTTACTATCTTTTCCCCTCACAACTTCCAAAAGTGGCTGAGGAATTTATAATTCCTTGGCTCTGGCTACCCCTTGTAGGGAATTATAGCCGTGAGTATATGTATGTATGTTAGTTCTTATATTCAATATATTGTATTGGTTATTTATTATATTTAGGCCACTAATTCTAATTATTACCTTTCTTTAATTCATTCACTAGTGAACTGCTTCAACTCCACACTGATAGCGTTATTTTCCAAATGTCGTAGGAATAACAGTAACAGCAAATTAAGGGTGCTGATAGATTGCCTTTGTTAGTACTATTTGTAGAAATTTATTTGTAAAATATTATGAAATAATTTATAGAGGATGGATAACAGTTAATTGGTGAAGGAACTATAGAGCTAACGTGGAATGTAATGTTAGTAGACACATTTGGACCAAGTAGAGTGTCCTAAAAAGGCAGGCGTCCAAAGAATGAGGAATAAAAGAGCAAGCATGAAAAATTTATGGATGTAACCGAAGCTAGAGCGGTTTGCCAGGATCACACAAAGTGGCGATCGATAGTGGCTGCCTACCCCAATGGGAAATTATGGCATGAGAATATGCTGGTATGAAATAATAACTAATTTCGGTTATGTGGTTTCGGAACATATTAATTACAAACAAAAAAATGCGCAGGTTGCCTATATACACACATAGACTCACGCCATTAGTTCCAAATGGGGTAGGCAGTGACTATCGATTACCATTGCCACTTTGAACGCAGGTTTATATACCATGCCACTAGTTATTCAAGCCATTAGTTCCCATTTTCTACTTATCCCATTAGAGAAGGCTAAGAAAGAAAGAAAGAAAAACATTTATTCATTGCTAAGCTTGGGTAAACAATACATGAAACATAACAACAAAATAATATTAATTTATATATAATATTAATAATAATATTAACAAAATAATAATTAACAAACATATATAAAAACTAGACTAATGGGGTAGTGCTATTCTAAGCGAACATTACAAATATCAAAGTCTGACCTAACCTACTCGAAAACTAAAGTGGCATCCAATTTACTAACATGGAACTGATCTGATATCTAATGCTCTTTTTTTAATCCATGGGTTGGTATTTGGTGTCCATTGACGTGCAAATTGTGGTTTTAAAATATTACTCGAATTGAAAGGTTTGCTACTCGTGCGTAGCCAGGTCAGTCGCTAGTGTAAAAAATATTGTTAATAATTTGAAAAACAAGCTTTCCAAGCACATTAAACTAAAAAGGTGGGTTCACACAGCTAACAAAGTGTGTGAAAACAGTGTTTTGTTTAAACTATATCAATTTTAGCTTTTTAGTACTGAACATTTGAAATTATTTAATCCTGGTGACCATAATAAAGACAATGGGATGAATCTATGAAATTATTATATTGTCCCTGATTCTTGATAAGTATATATTTTTTTAATTAAATCGGTCCGTTTAAAGTGGACGAAAATCGAGTTTAAAGGAGTCGCTTACATACATACATACATGCAGGTGAAGCTAATATAAGCATGTAAAAACATTGTGAACATTAAATAGGAAGTGTTTGATACGAAGACGTAGCTCGGAGCGGTGCAGAGCGATAGTGAAAGTGGTCTGAAGGCCGTCTGATGTAACGTTCGCTCGATGTGACGTTCGTATGGCTCGCGTGCTACTCTTAATGCTGATTATTAATAATTCGAGTACTTTTAGCTGTCCTAAATAGGATTGGATTAACCTACATTGACATGAATTTTATAAAGTGGTGATGGTCGAGGCCGTTCGAATGAAAGGTTCAGAAGTGGCGGCCACGTGCTGGGCGTGAGGTAGGCCAGCCAAAACGGTACTGGTGGTTAGATTTGGTGAAAGTAAAGCAGGAGGCTACTGAGCCTGTGTCAAAATCGGTTGTCTTTTGACTGAAATTAAGATGAAGATGACATTAATTTTACTACTTGCGTACTTGTATACTTGACTTTAAAATCCAACTAGAAAATCATACCCAGAAGTTTAATCTTTAAAAAAATCATTTATTACATACATTCAGTTTACATGGCATGAGTTTTCATTGAAATCTTGCACTAGGCTGAGCCTGTATCGCAAGATTCATGAACATTGATACAAAAAATCTAACAGCTTACTACAATTCAATCATGACATATTAGATGAAACTGCTTCGTATCACTTCCCAAAAAGAGTCAAACCCATGATTCGGTATCTTTGAAAGTTTAATCGGGAACGGATTATTTGGTGTATGCTGTGTAGTGCCGGCTTAGAATAGCACTACCCCATTTCTTCCGGTGGGTGTACGTAAGAGGCGACTAACGGTATTGGGGCTTTTAAGGGATTTTTGGGCGATGCGGTTGGAGACCCATCACCAACAACCTTTATTTTACCATCTTTTCCCCACCTAACTTCTAAAAGTGGCTGAGGAATTTCTAATTCCTTAGCTCTGGCTACCCCATCTAGAGATTTATGGCCGTGAGTATATGTATGTATGTATGTATAGATTATTTGGGTTGTTGGTGATGGGATGGGTCTCCAACCTCATCGCCCACAAATTTCTAAAAAGCTTCAATACCCTAAATCGCTTCTTACGACAACCGTGTGAACAAATGGATAAGTGATAATCTAATCTGACACTACACAGCAACGTAAGTCCCAAAAGCATCTAATAACACAAGACCATGCCACATAGTTTCGCTTAATTAAACCTTCATTCAATAAATCTGTCTTCCGCAAACTGGAAAAACATCAACGAATAATACAAGATACTTTGACGGCACTTTTTGTAGGCGGGTGTCGTTAAATGGCAGCTTTTAAGGTCATCTTCACATGATACAAGTGGATCACTCGTTTTAACTTCCTTGTCTGGGATCTAATCAATAACTGTATATTGTAGTTCTCCTTTAAATAGTTTTTTTGTGCTGTTCTATTAGTTGAAAAAGAGAGAGTTCTGAGTCTTGTCTATTTTTGTTACATTTGTAACTTTGTAACGCTTTATTTATTTTTGTTACTAAATATGCTACTAAATTGCTGTGTATTTTCGGCTTAGAATAGCACTACCCCATTTCTTCCGATGGGTGTACGTAAGAGGCGACTAACGGTATTGGGTTGTGAGATATGTACAAGTTTATCCTTTATATAAATATGCATACTAAAACAGTATAAGATATGTAAAATCGTTACGGTAGTACTTTTAGTCAGACGTGGGTGGTAGTTTTACGGTGGGTGTACGTAAGGCTTTTAAGGTATTTTGGGCGATGCGGTTGGAGACCCATCACCAACAACCTTTCTTTTACCATCTTTTCCCCACTCACATTTTCAAAAGTGACTGAGGAATTTCTAACTCCTTAGCTCTGGCTACCCCTTCTATGGATTTATAGCCGTGAGTATATGTATGTATGAACATGAGTAATGTCGGATTAAAATTACGCCATTAAATTTCTTTCTGTGGGTAAACCAAATGAGGACGCTAAAGACTTTAAACTTAGTATCAATTGGGTGTTGTGATTGATGAGTATATAGTATGTTGTATATAGTATGTGTGATTTGCGTCCCGATTTCTTAATCTGAATGTGGAGCTATTGTTTTAATATATATGTATTGTCTTAACTGGAGAAAAATTATGATTATTTTTTGATGGAAATGACTTTATTGAATACTTCAAAACTAAAGATTTAATTGGACTAATTAGGCACCAAACGTAATCAAATATATGATCATTTAATAAAAATACAACCACAAAAATTTTACAATATAAAAACCACTTATTTTCGTTATAATTGCATTGACAAAAAGTGTCTTATGATATAATTACTTAATATGACGGGAAAAAATGCCGTATAGCATGATCTCATAGAAGCATAATGACCGCAAAAAGCTTATTTTTAACCATAAAAGTTTTTATTAAAATCACTCAATTGCCAGATCAAATTTAAACGGAACAGTGATAGATTGACGTGAGGTATCTTCCCTTTGTTGACCTATCACATTTACCTATCCACTTCCTTTTAAAATATTTTAGTTTTTCTGTTAGTGTCGTGATCAATCTGGAAATCAATTAGCAAGACTAATAATTTAAAGAGTTAAACATGACAAATCAACCTTCAAGTCATCGTGGAAATATATTTTTAATAATGTATTTTAAATTTCATAAAAATCTAATTGTATTTCTAATTAAAGATATAAATAATTTTCACATGGTCTATTTTCAATTGAAAATTATTTGCTATGAAGCGCTTTTGACAGTACCTTTTGGAGTTTTTCATTTCGGACTCCCGAATAAAAGAGAATATGCATGGAAATAATGATAAATGTGAGGGTTAATGATTGTCTCTGCCAACAACAATGGGAACTAAGGGTGTGAATGTTAGTAAGTAAGTAGTTTTAAAGTAAACTTTTCTAATCATAGCAAAAGAAATAGTTTTTATTATTCTATCCATTGTATCAAAAAACGGTAGTTAAACTTGGCTTTCGTCCAGTTAATAAGTCCCTGCATGAGTTTTAATTCAGCCCAATGATAATATCTTGTGTAACGTCCCTTAAGAGTAGGATACAGAAACCAAAATTAATATCAGAAGGGCAAGCACGAGCGCTATTTTATCGACACGATAACGGTAAGAATGAGATGGCAGTATACGATACTAAGTAAGTGCGTAAGAGATGGCTGCGTTATCCCACGCGATAACTAGTTTAAACACCGCTCGTACTAGCCGGGCAGTCGCTGTAAAATATGGTTCAAATACGCAATCGTACCATCGGCCATGGAAGTAGTTATCATTGAGTGAGATACGATCACATAGCTGATTTTCATGTCTGCCCGTATCATTGCGACCTACATATTTACTGTCAGCGTCCGGCGCACATATCGCAGTAAATTGTTGAAGTTATTTATTGTTTTTTAAACGCAGTTTGAACTCTGACTTAACTATGTAATTGATTGTAAATGCCTTCTAACGAGGTTTGACTTTGCATTTACAGTATTTTCTAATGGTTAGCATTTTCTATTAAATACACACATGTGTGACAAACTATAGTAAGAAAAGACGTAGGCTGCTTTAAAATAAATAATCATCGCTTTTTATCCCCGTGAAGTCGAGGTGGAGTGCTAGTTAAGTATATAACTTAAGTTACGAACGGCTAAGGCACTTATAAATCAATTAAATAAATATCACTCTGAAATACATAATGACTGGTGAACATTCTGCAGATTTTCTATTATATTCTAACACCGTAGTGTAAAACAATGACTCACTTCTTACCACTTTATACATCCATACACTTTCACCCTATCATTACATTGCAGAAGCAAGATAATATAGATTGCATTCATCGCCATGACATTAGAAAAACAAAAACAAAATTTGAAAATCAATCGTCTCGAACATCGACCCGTCACCAATAATAACTTATTATTATCATCTATTCCCCGCCTTGCAAAGATGGTTGAGGAATATTTCATTTCCAAGCTCTGGCTACGTTTAAGGATTTATGGGTGTGATGATTTACTTCACGGGTGTGAGTATAAGTATGTTTGTATGTATGATGGTAAAATTTGGTAGATAATATGACGGTTTCTAAGACTAAAGAAGTGACTATTCAAAACACTTTTCTGTGATATTATTAAAATTACGTGTTATATCTCCCGCCTATGACATTGCATTCCTATCTAGAATTACGTTACGAAACATGCAAGAGCACGGCACATATGATTTCTCTCACCTGTCAAACCTACTCATATCACATTGTCAAAGCGTAGCCGTAACGACAAGTCTGATCTTAATCTAAATAGGCTAATTAATAAACACGAATTAAAACTCAATATGTTTTATTAGTGGCCAATTAGAACAGCAATCTTTCACTTTCGGAATTATAGTTTCACTTTAGTTTATATATGCATTAAATCTTAGCATAACATATTGTATCTAATAAGTATTGTATCTTAGGCCAAAGCTAGGTATCAAATAATTTCATAAGTTTAATTTATTAAATGAATGGGACATTTAAATTTAACAAAAGAGTGAAAAGTGACTTCAATTCGCTGCAGTGATATTATAAGAAGTAGCATTTAAAAGCTTATTAAAACAAATGTATTCTTAAGCGTTAATAAAGTGATCTGTTTTTATGCGCCTCAACCAAAATTAAGTCAACTTGTGTGACATACATTTAATAACATGTCTTGAGAGAATCTATACATAATATATTTATATATACTTTACAATAAATAAAATTGCAAGGTATATTTACAATCAATGGTAATTGTGCGCTTACTAATATCACCAATAGAGGTCGCACAGGTGGTCACATTATTTTTTCAATGTTAAATATGTTTTTTTAGCTCAATATGTTTGAATTCATATCAATATTGCCTTACATTCCTTAGCAATATCGCATTAAGTATTCATTGAGCAGAATTTATCAAAGCATATCGGACCTTTTGAAGTTCGGTTCTTTTTTTTTATTGCCTAAGACACCTTGTGTTACATATGTATTCTGATTTCATATAAAGATACGGAGTTGTGAGTGATTAGTGATTACTGATTCATTCTAAATATTTATGATAAAGTTACATATGACATAAAAAAATGTTAACTGGAGCTTTAAAATCAGAGGATTGTAAAGTAAAGGAGTCCCCAGTCCCAATCGCCCAATCATTATTATAAAATAAGCCAAAATCACCTATTCGTCCTTTACGACTCCCACGCTGGATTAAGCAGGTTAACACTCTTCTAAACCTAAACTACACAACTTATTAACAATCGAACTTTTTTCAAAATTAAAACTTCATAACGCCTAATTAAAAATATTTAGACAAATACATGTAAGTGGCATTTAGATCTTTGCATATTGATATTTTATTAGTTTTTAATAAAATGTTCCAAGGTTCTAATCTTATCTTATTGGTTTTTATTGTACATAATAAGTTAGTTTTCCAACGTGGAAACTATGCTAGCTCTCTGAAGATTAAAAAAAGCTCAAAAAATAATAAAAACCAAACGTTAATTAAAATGTTGTTACTAAGAACATTATGCTGTTATATCATATTTGATCAAAGAAATACAAATAGATATGTAAGAAAAAAAGCTCGTAGCCACATTTTTTCGGGCTCCTTTCCTATTTAAAATTTATCTACAAATCAGAAAACCTTGCTAATTGCAAATCACAAAACTTATGAAACCAATTAAACTCACAGTAAATAGCATTCCAAAGATGTTCTCATTTTGATGCATCTATTTAGATTGGAATGAGCAAGGACGTTACGCACATTTACTTCTAAGCATTCTTGACTAAAACAAGCCGTAAATAAGCCCATGGTACATTAAACTTACAGAAACACATAAAACCACGGTCCCAGTACCATGACGGCTTAAATGAATATGAATATGGCAAATTTTGCAATTAACTTACAGGATAAAGGGAAAGAGATCATCATAGAAAGAGCATCGGGATTAAGTTCTTAGTCAATTTAAATGGCACCAGTAGGAAAAGAGCATTTGTGCTGAATTTGCATCACAACAAACTATTTAATATTTAGCCCTTTTTTTACAGTTAACATAAAATTAACAGAAAATATAGTTAATTATATGAATGCATGAGTAAATAACAAGGAGAAAAAAGGGAAGTCTTTATTGTTGTAGCTCAAAAGAATTTGTTCTATAGTAAAACCATCTCTCTCAATTGTTTACGGGATAAATCGCCTAAGGGTTGGCAGTGGTTATAATACTTTTTGTCACTTGGTGTTCGGAGAACCTATTTTTTTCCCGTACAGAGCATTCAGGCAGGCTTATCACTGATTTTTGTGGCTGGCTACACTATTACATAGTTAAGTACAACCCAAACATGAAAGGGGTGGTCAGATCTTTGGAATATGAAATTCCTCAGCTGCTTTGGAAGTTGAGTGGGAAAAAGGTTTTAATATAAAGGTGGTTGGTGATGAGTCTCCAACCGCACCGCCCAACAATCACTTAAAAATCTAAAACTCCCTTGGTCGCCTCTTACGAACACCCACCGGTAAAAAGAGGGTCTTGCTTGTGAAATACTAAAAATATTTTTTTACAAAAAGAACACCGACTTCATCGTTTAAAAATCAACCGAAAATAAACAATCAAGTACTAAAAAGTAAAAATTACGGTTTTTTTGTTAAATATGAGTACTGTGATTAATAGCTAAGGAATTTCTTTATTCCACACGCGTCAGTTCAACCTACCTAAATCTTAAAATTCTCTTAAATTACTCATAAATAAAAGATGTTATTAAAGGAAAGAAAAATTTTCGACACTGGCGGGGTTTGAACCCGCGACCTTCGCGACATGAGGAATTCATGTCAAAAAAACATTAAAATTCTCTTAAATTAGTTTTTGAGTCATTAAAATTTATTTTATTTTAAGAGTTTTAGATATGGGTAGACCTGGCAAAGATGAGGAAGCGACGGTTATTGTATTATTCTTCGTATTTCCGGTATTTTTATTATTGTACAAATTGAAGATTTTGGCATATTGCACAGTATTAAATTGGCTCAACCATATGTAACTTTACATTGTTCTTGAAATCCCTCGAAATGCGATCTACAACTCTACATCTTGACTCAAAAAAGACTCAAACATTCACGCGACATTGTCACCTGTTGTTAAGAGTACCCACGATTTGCTTGGACAGTGTTCTCACGTGATACAGGGCAGGCCTATCGGTATTTTGAACAAATAAACTATCACAAGATTGTGAGTTTCGACAGTCCCCTCGATTTCCTAGGATGCCTTCATCAGATCCTAGTCTCATGGTGCTCTCTCGTTAACAATAACATAACAAAAGAAATGTTTAGTGAACCTGTACTTCTTTGCATAAAAGCTAGGAAGAGGAGTATAAACCTATACCTTCCATCATCAGCTCAGCAGCATAATATTATGATTTCCAGAAGCAATTGCCAATATGACTTCAGAAAATATGTAAAACACGGTACATATGCCTATAAAATTTGAGGGTTCCCCTCGATTTCTCTAGATCTCTAGATCTGATATCCTCATCATGGTACCATTTCGGAAGTATCTTCTGTCCAACTAAAAAAAATAATCAAAATAGGTTCATAAATGGTGAAGTAATCGGTGTACAGACATAAAAAAAAATAAAAAATATACGTGTCGAAATGAGAACACTTCTTGTTTTGAAGTCGGTTAAAAATCAACGGCTCAAGATAGTCAATCAAGCTGCATATTGCTTAATGGTTTAAGAACACTGTCTTCAAAATATAAAAATGTTTTGGGATCTAACTTAAATATTTATTCACGTTGCAACGAAAAACCTTCGTTTCACGTGACACTTTGAAACTGTTACAATATCATTCTACAGTTCTTATCTTCTCTTGCACGTTTCAAAACATTTTCATTATTTTGTTCAAGTGAAGATTGAACTGAACATTTTTATGACATCATCAATTGAGATACCATGAACGTACGCTGACTTTTAATTGAAGTCTAGATACATTATTAATGAGGATTGAACGGATATAGGCCACTCGTAATGGTATGATTTATGAGCATGTGAACGTCTTGTTTTAAGGAAATAAGAATGTTGTTGAGTAAGCGATTGAATCATTATGAATTATTCATATGTTGAACTTTGTGAACTTGAGGATAATGTACCGACCGGGTTTAAATTGAGGGATGAAGGATGATACTTCTTTCAATAGTCCTAATTACACTACAAATTAGAAGTTCTATTCTTTCAGGTTCTTGTTATTTTGTTAGGTTATAGTTTTTTCTTCATACTTCATTTAATTTTTTTATTTTATTTATCTCATCTCTTGGTTATTTACCAACAGTAAGCAGGCTTACAGATTTTTCAGTGATTTTATAGTCTCGGTTTTTTTAATATTAAATTACCTAAATTATTTTTTAGGTTTCACTACTTTTATTTTAATTTTTTTCTAAATTAAATGGTAAAAAATAAGACAAATGTAGCCAAACAAACTATAACTTGTCTTTTTGTGTGGTTTCAGAAGTGTTTTACGAGAAACAGCGGTACGATGGATGGTTCAACAACAGAGCATATCCTGATTGGGGATCAGTTGGTAAGTTTTTGTTAATCTAATAATAATTTATAAAAATCTATGTACGACCCAGATACAGTTAAACCAACAGTAGTAGTTATCCATGTTTAGATGCTATAGACGACGTCCGTGGCCGAGTATCTACCACGTATATAACACGTATCTACGTGACTAGCCTCTCGGTCCGGCGGTTGCGGGTTCGATCCCCGCCGAGAGCAACATTTACGTGATAAGCATTAACGATTGTTTCTTACTCTTGGATGTTATTTTTATGTGTTTTATATAATATTTAGTATATCGTTAGGGTAGTATCCCATAATACAAGTTCTTCTTAGTTTGGGGCTAATTACTTGATATTTGTTGAATATTTCAGTACATTAATTATTATTATGATTTATTTGAAAAAAGCCATCTACAACCCATACACATTTAAACAAATATTTGTAGTTGCTATTGCACCACGTGGCCAACATTTTGGCAATTTGGTAACTAGTAAAATTACCATCATTATTTTCAAAATACATTAAATCAATAAGTGATTGGATCCCTCACCTTTTAGTAATATTAATTTGTTACTCGGTATATGTTCAGAGCCATTTAAGGTCAGTCGTCCGTTCTGTCAGCGTCCGGGCTTAAGCGACTATCAATCAAATAAATTGGCTTAATGAATTGATTTATTGACAGAACCTTGTTATTTGATTATTTAGAATGGATCATCGACTATGCAGATATTGTGTATGCTAATAGTGAAATCATTAACAAAGTCTTTAATGTAATGAAAAATCTGTTTCTAAATTCCTTACTTGACGAAGTTCTCCATTAAACAATGTATATATGCATGCAAATACGGTTGCAATTCCAAGAAAGGCTAGACATAGCTAAGGGATGAAATTATTTTTGACAGAAAATATTGGAAATCTTAAACGGAAAAAACTTGAAGAAATGTAAGAAAGATATTGTAAGAAATGAATTTTAGGCAACATCATATAGGCCTAAAAATTAAACATTTATAGATATTTGATTTTTATCAAATTTCTATATGGGATAACTTTCTAAGATAGATCTTTGACATTATTTTTGTATTTCGACTTTATTATAATAGTTCTGGTTATTACTTATACTGTTAATTTCATAACTAAATTGTTTCTAAAGATTTGCATCCAGGGTAGATTCTACCAATACAACAGAATCATCATTTTGTTTTAACAAAATAATATAATTAAGAAACAAAATATGAAACGTTTCGCCAATATTTTTACCCAGCATGTAATATTAAAAATTCAGCCGAGAACCAGTTGTGATAACAATTACCTTATTAAAAATGGACGAAATGAAGTGAAACACTATAATCAGTCTCCGAAAACCAGAGCGTGCGATATTTAAGAAACTTTAAAAATAAAAATTATCGGTTTAACACGAAATGTCATTTCAATATATAATTATTTCTCACCAGTTTAATTTGTTACTCTATCCAACTCTCCAATACTTACTGGTTATGAGACAATGTACATCAGATATTTATGATAGTTTATCTCATTCAGTTTTTACTATATATCGCAGTGTGTCTGGTTAAAATATTTTACATTTAGCTGTAATGCAATGTTAAGAAAGTTATCCCGAATTTATGTTTTTAGTATCTCTTGGCAATAAGTTTTCGGTAGTTCATTTCACAATATTTTTGCTTACTTAAAATTTATGAACTTATATCAAACTTACTGAAAATACTATTGAAAATACACGCGTTTGTAATATAATGAAAGGGTTACATTTAGCCACTGTTGTATTTCATTTCGTAAACTGAATGTTAGTAAAAAATAATTGGTTAACCAAACGACTATCCAACTTACTTATCAACTTAATAACCGAAACTCGACGAATATTGATCATTTTGCTTTGTAAATTAATTTATATATTTGTCTAAGGAACATCGTTTTTCAATGTAATTTATTCACTTATTACCTGAATTGAATCATTAATCTATTCATAACTCTTTTGGCTATAAGTATTATCATTAATATCTTTGCCGTGTAGTGACGGCTTAGAATTACACTACTCTTTTCTACCCACTGGAGTCGTAAGAGGCGACTAGACCCAGCACCAACGATACGATACTTGCCCCCTATGAACTTCCAAATGTGGCTGAGGAGTTTCTAGCTCTAAAGCTCTGGCTAACCCTTTTTTGGGTTTATGACCGTGAGTATATCTTTGTATGTATAATCATTAACTACAACTTTATTATAAATTATCACCAGACCAATGAATTTATTCTACAGATTTTGATTGTTTAACATCACTAAACTTCTAATTAATCATTTTGTTTAGTTTCTTAGTGCCCTTGACTTAGTTTCTTATTGCTTTGTTTTGATATTGATGCATGTGAGAATTTAATAATGTTAATTATTTCAAGCAAATGGGCAATCTGCTAGATCTGAAAGTGATGTACTCGTATTTCAATTACTAAATACAGACAAAAGATAAAAAGTAAATATCACAGTACACATATGAGTCCGCCGAGCAGCTCAAGCCTTCTTTCTAGCGTCACGATATCGGTTAGAGTGAGATGACAGTATACGATACTATGTAGTGCGAAAGAGATCGCTGTTTTATACCATGCGTTATCTAGTTAAAAGGTCGCTCGTCTAGTACGCTTACCTTGCTGGTTAGGGTGATTTGGCCATAGTCCACCATGGTGGCCTGATGAGAGTTGGCAGACTAACAACTACTGCCGTAGTGGTAGCTGGGGCAGAGGCGGTGTGTTGTGTAAATTTTAGGATAATCAGATTATTCAAGTTCACAATATCCATAAAAAAGCGTTAACTCTTACCAATTGAAAATGAGTTTTACCCACCGGGGGTCAAACTATTTTTCTACATAAGATTATGATTATGACACTTTTTGGTAACTGCCTATGTCCTGTAAGATGATTTCAATGAGAGGTTAAAAAATATTGACTATATAAAACTCTAATGAACCCAACATCGTACCCAGAATGTGTCACTGTTTCCTTTTAGTATGTATATATAAATATCTATATTGATCTTAGTTCAATTATCTCTTTAAAACACCACTAAAAAGGAAAGTAATAGTGAGAAATTATAAGAAGATCTGCGTTGGCAAATAAAAATCACACGACTTGCAGACATCTGAGATGCTCCACAGAATAAACAATAGCGTAATCAAAGACATCAACGCGTTTCCTATAAATCATTGTTTCTGCGAAATATATATGAGAACTTTAATGTGAGCCTTCTCAACATTGTTTGACTTAGTTCGTAATTATGAAAAGAGTTAAGTTGATAAAGGTTCAATTGTTCTAACGTAAGCTTAAACAAAAATGGTGCATAACTTCAAAATGACATACATATACTGACGACTACAAACAACAAAAACTGGCTAAGTGCAAGTACAGGTAATCAGAGCGATATATCAAGAGTAACATTTAAAATATACTATACAATTTTTATACGTATATATTAATCGTAACCGTGCAGAAGATGAGAAATCACGGGTCTGGCTCACACCAATGTCTATAGACCTATGTGTGGTTAAATTATCAATTCAAATATTAGTATATCTGTCAATTTCTTTATAATGAGTTGGGTTATACCATTCAAGATTCAGCTCACGCGTCTTTCGTTAGAGGCAATTTCGACACATTGCCTGTGTCGAAATTTTGCTTTCCTTTATTTATTCTTTATTTATTAGTTAATTATGCTAAATTGATTATGACAGAGTAAATGAGAAATATGACGAGATACTATTATAAACGCTCCTTTCATTTATTTATCTCTCCCTCACTTCAAAGCTACAAGTACCGAAGTAATAGTGATAACTCATATAATCATTATATAAATGAAGTGATAAAATAACTTGATAATATGCGTATAATAATAAAGTACGAAAATTTTTGTTTCCACTTACGTTGATTAAAACTGTAAGTATAGGGTTTTGTTACCTTATTCGTTATTCTGAACTTTAGTACCAGCGGGTTGCTGCTTGATATATAATGTATGTTTAATTGTGGTTTTTCCAAAAGAATGTGAAATAGCAACCGTGATAGCCCAGTGGGTAGAACACTCGGTTATCGTGCAAACGACTAGTGTTCAAATCCCGGGTCGGGCCTACACCAATTTGTCTTTTCTAAAGACATATGTGTGGTTAATTTATCATGGTTGTTAACGGTGAGGGAAAACATCGTGAGGAAACCCACATGACTGAGTTGTACTTAGTCATGTGACAGTGTATTCGTACAAAACGGCGATAGGCCTGCCCCCTATCACGTGAGTACACTGTCCATGCAAAACGTGGGTACTCTGAACACCAGGTGTCAAAGTCACGTGATGTTCAGAAGTATTAGTACCTCTGCCAACCCCTTCGGGGATATTCGGCGTGAACGTTTATGTTATGTTATGTAATGTGAAATATTGCATTAAAAATACCATTTTATTTTTGACTAGTAAACACAAAAAAGGTTAATTGATATATTTTTTTAGGCATTCCTAGTTGATCCCATACACGCATCAGAATGCTCACAAAGCGGCGATAGTTATTCCACCTATGAAATGGCGTAACTACTCTAAATATCCCGTTAGATTATAATGGGATAGAATTTGTGACTTTGTAAAGGATTTTGAAAATGTTTCACCAATTGTAAGCCTTTGGAATATATATAATCAAAAGACGTATCACTCAATGTAAGCGATCATTAGTATTTTATTGAGCCGTACGTCACCCACATTATAAGATTGTTTTTTGTGATAAGGAATTCTTTTTTAATATACATTTTTTGGCATGATTTTAACATTACGATGTATAATGAAGATTTTGACTGCTATACAAAAAAATACATAGATTTTGTACATTAAAGTTACGTAAGCTTATTTTCAATTATGTCTGTGTTCGTGATGGAAATAATGATGGAGGCTAACATTCGTAGTTTATGATTGATGAAAGGTAATGAAGTGTGCAAGATGTGCAATTACTGAGCCAAAATTATTGATAATTTATCGCTGTGCTCGTTTTAGCGTGGAGACTTTTCAGACGGTTATCAGCTGTATAATTTTGTAGCTAACATACATTTTTAAATTTAAGGTTAAATCTGCTTTAGTTTTATCTAATAAAAAAAGGTTATCCCTACACCCTGATTGGTTGATTCGATGTTTTGAATTTTGTTGTTGTTGAAAGTTAAAATGCACTGAATAATTAATGGATTTACATTTTTCGTTTCTTCTCTACTAAGTTAAATTCTCTATGTTGAAATCTGCCTTAATTTTCCGTAGTGTTCATGATTAGAATGTTTTTAGATCTATACAAAATAAATTACATTATGCCCGGGGCCCCAGGATTTTTATTAATATGTTGTACTCTGAACATATTATGGGTCAAAAGATTTTCTTTGTTGAAACTAGGGTATAAAGCATACATTGTACAAGCCTGAGCCTTTATCAATATCCAAAAAAACATTAACATACTGACAAACCAGTTTCTGTCAAACAATACCTCTGTACGCAGCTTTGCAATATAATCAAGCTTAGTGGCCCTAATACGCTCAGCATGAAACGGAATTCACGACATGACATTGAGAAATAATCTTATCACTTCAATAAAGTTTTTTTGTATTTAATAAAAGATTTTGGCTAACAAATATTCAAATGTATGCGGGAAAGTAACAAGACTGTGTAGTGTCGGCTTAGAAAAGCACTACCCCATTTCTATCCGTGGGTAAGAGGTGATCAAGGATTTTGTGCTATTTAGTGGAGACCCACCACCAACAACCTTTATTTTACCATCTTTTCCCCACTCAACCTCCAAAAGCGGCTGAGGAATTTCTTATTCCGAAGCTCTGGCTACCCCTTCTATGGATATATATCCTTCTAGGGATTTATAGCCGTGAGTTTATGTATGTATGTAACGAGACTTATAAATTAAATATGATGTGATCTTTACAAACGTACTGTACTGTACTGTTATATGTCGGCGAATTCTTACACAACCCTTAAAAGCTAACGCCTGGTTATATAAAATTTTGATAAGTTTAAAGTTTAACTGATAACTGATATGTTTTACATGAACCTCACTAAAATTGAAGCAATAATTATATTTAAATAGTTAAAAAACGGAGTCAATATTAGTTCATTTTATACGCGGGTAGGCCACTTCTTAATGATCGAACTCCTCTGCAACGGGTCGGCCAACTTCAACCAAATTTGGAAAAGTGATCAAGTGGGCATTGCTAAGTGTCGGATTTTGGGTTGCATATCGTGGCCGAACCTACCATTGAGGAATATTCACCGAGAAACTATTTTCCCATTGAAGTCAGTAGAAAATAGTTAATGGTTTCTTATTTAAAGCACGGCTTAAAGCTTAAATGCTCAAATTGTAAGACAGACTGAGGTTTACCTAACTCGCTCAACTCAATTCATTTCAATCGCAATTTGCATTGAAGTCCAAGAATTTAGTATACGATTATTTTGATTAAAGCTTATCGAATTAAAATGCGATTCATATTAAGTTTAATAATATTGGCAGGTAAATGAACCAGAATAACAGCCAATTAATATTAACCGTTGACATACGAGAAGTTTATCAACTTATTAAGTAAATATTGATACGAAACTTTACGTGAACTATGCCTTTAATGAGCATGTTATTTGATTATCGAACGCAAAAACGTTTTTAATGCGGTCATGCCATTTCGATTAAATGTGAAATCAATTATTTTAATAATCAATTAGTCGTGAAATGGCTCAATTTATTTTCTACTTCGTTAAATTTGTGACTGCATTACTATTTAACATAATCATATTAATCATTCGTTTATAAAAAATATCTTTTGCTTGTATAATGAAGAGAGTGTCTACAAACAGATAAAAAAATATAACAAAGCTAACTCTTTCGGGAGATAAATTATAAACACATATAAACATCATCCAAGACTAAGAAACACATATAGATATTCGTCACAAAAATGAATGATTCGAATTCAATTCAAAGCGTGGCAATTCCAAACAGTGAGTTGTAATTTTTGGGAATCATGTGGAGGGATAGTCCCATAAAAGAGCTACTTACTCTGTTCAGTCTATATTTCCGATATTTGAGGTTTGTCCTAATTTCAAGTGTCTATCACGAGTGTATATCTATCATAAATTACTAAACTGCTCAATGTACATACATACATACATACATATACTCACGCCGTTAATTCCCATTGGGGTAGGCAGAGACTATCGATCGCCACTTCGCACGATCCTGGCAAACCTCTCTTGCTTCGTCTACATCCATCAATCTTTTCATACATGCTCTTTTATTCTTCATACTTCGGACGCCTGCCTTTTTGAGCACACTTTCAATTTGGTCCAAGTGTGTCTTTCGAGGCCATCCTCTACTAACATTACCTTCCACATTAGCTCTATAGATACCTTTTACCAATTTCCTATCATCCATCCTCTCGATGTGCCCAAACCACCTCAACATTCCTTTTTCTATCTTACTTACAATATCATCTTTTACACCACACCGTTCACGAATTACGTCATTCCTCACACCATCAGATAACCTTACATTACAAACTTTTCTGAGGGACCTCATTTCTACTGCATTCACTCTGCTTTCATGTTTCTTCTGCCACACCCAACATTCACTGCCATACATTAGCGTAGGAATAAGAACAGCATCATGCACAGCCTTTCGGGCCCTTTCGGACACCGATTGACTAGACATTAGACTATCCAGTGCTCCATTAATCGCATTACCCTTTTTCACTCTTCTCTCAATATCTTCAATCGTGGCTATTAAATATTACATACACGGAATCAGAGGAATTGCTTAATATAATAAGTTAATATAAGATGTTTTTATTTGTTTTTATTTAATTTTTTTTATCATAATAATACAATTAGTTAGATACAATCGATTTCTGATAATAATTTATACACTACTTACCAATACCATTATATGAAAACTGATAGTTTAAGCCTTTTTTGTTTATTGTTGCCTGAAATACAGGTAAATTACCTAGCTCAGGAACAGGAAAATGTTATATTTTGCACTTTAAATAATTAACTAGGTTAAGACGAATATTATGTACTTTTGAAAACTGAATAAAATTTTTATTATTATTTTATTATTATCTTCTACACACTTTCCATCTCTAGTAAACATACTGCCCAGATATATAAACTCATTTACTTGTTCCACTCTCTTACCATTAATCTCAATCACGCATTCGGTCATATTCTCCTCTCTTTCAAAATATATCTGAAGTAATTAATATAATTATTTCCAGGAAGCCGCCTAACCCGTAAAACCCCGGCCTCGTACGCTGATGGTGTATACATGATGGCTGGGGCGGACCGGCCGGGGGCGCGCGCCCTGTCAAAGCTGTTCATGAGGGGTCAGGACGGGCTGCCTTCGCTTGCTAATCGAACTGCGTTGCTGGCGTTCTTTGGTATGGATGATTATTATTCTTGTATTTATTACATTGATTTAAATGCTTCTTCAACGGTAGCAATTTTTGTATTTGAAAATACTTGTAATTGGTAGTTAATCAACTTTTTCTAGTTTTTAATACAAAGGAAGAAGCAATATTTACTAATCAAGTTATGCTTCGGCACTTTTCACCGTTGCAAAGAAATGTTATGATGATATTTCCTTATAATCTAGTAAGCTCTGATTCTGGAACATACATGTGTCGTCGACGGTAATAAGTAGAAAAAGGCATCACGTATACATTTACATTATCACATGTTTCTTTGCCTTCCCTGTAAAAGTTCATAACCAATAAGTTTTCTTTCTACTTTACTAAACTTACAGTTTTTTTTTATTAAAGTATGATTATTTACTGATTATTGTACAATTATCACTCTGATTGAACGATTTCCTTTGCGGTTGCAATGCATATTACTAATTTGTAATTAAAAATACATAATACATAATACAACAATATATTTTATTACAACAAATTTAAACATAATCATATGTTCATCCAACAGGACAGGTGGTAACCGGCGAAATAGTGATGGCGTCAGAGTCAGGCTGTCCCATAGAACACCATCGCATACCGGTGGACCAATGTGACCATATGTATGACCCGTCGTGCGAAGGAGTCAAACATATGCCCTTCCTAAGAGCCGCCTACGATAGGGCTACTGGTCAGAGCCCTAATAGTCCTAGAGAACAGGTAACTAATTGTTGATTGTTAAATATCGAACATACTTTTTGTGCCATTCCTAAGATTTCAGGCAGGCATATATATTTACTGAGTGTTATATGTTTAGTGAGATGTCTTGAAAGTTTTGAGTCTAAAATAGTTTTTTATTTATATATATACATATTTACTCACAATCGATGCTGATCGCTTCGATTCGGGTAATAACAATTTTTGATTGCAATTTTGAACCCCGTTATAAACTGCACTTGTGTCGACTCGATATATTATATGCTGAATAATATAATTCTAAGAAACGATTCAAACAATAAATGAAGTTCACTGAGGCACAGTGATAGAAAAAAAAATGCTTTATGAGTAATGTAGAAAATGGTAATGTATATATTTTTGTAAAAATAGAATACTAAATCATAATTTAAAAAATCGAAAGATTTCAGACATAGCATTATTTGGATTCACTAACACTTATAATTAGTTTTTCCCACAACACGCGTAAAATATTACATTTAAAACGCTGATAACTAGAAATCATAAAAGTAATAGGCAGCAAACGGTACAGTCGCAATCAAAACTGACAATTAAGGACATGCATGTGATTATGAGATCGAAATGCACATTAACGGAGGCAGTACCTGTATTGCAATTATCTCACACCATTTATTTGCCCATAGAGAGATTGCTGTTTCAATAAAATCATTACTAACTACGCGACCCAGAATTTTAATTCTAATTACATTTAATGGTATCTTTTCTAACGGTTTAACACTTGTCGATGTTTATGTTAGAAATGGATTTGAAATAGAAATTAGTTAACAATTTTCCAGAATGAACATAACTTTACGTTATTTTTAATAATAATAATAATAAGGCGTAGGGATGTGACGACCCCACCGCCCATTGTTGGAATGGCAGGATGATATGTTTGCCATTCCGGCTTTGCAAATAGTCTGCGCTTGAGTTTGTAGGTGTTAACCGTGTCTACAAACTGGTCCCAGCGCTGAATAGGGTGACAACGGTCTCCCGGGGCAAGTGAGTGAAACCCCGGGTGAATCTTCGCTCATCATAATGGCAAGTAATAATAATGATGAGCGTATAGGGCCGCTTCCCTTGGGTGATCGAAGGGGCACGTCTGGAGCTGGGGCTGGACGTGGCAGCATGCGGTCCCCCAGCCGCCGCAGACCGGCCCGACCACCTGGTCGGTCTGCGCGACCACCTCAGCCACCAGAGGGCTTGGCCGATGCCAATTTGCTGAGTTGCCCCAGTCCCAACCGATGTTGGGACTGGGGCAACTCAGTCCCAACAGTCGGTGCCCGCCGCTGGTGGAACAAGGCGCCGCATGGCATGGACGGTCGAAATGAATAGGAATACCATGCGGGCCTATATTAGGGCCTCGGGTTCAAGAACTGGACGGACGGGTTATCGGGCAGCAATGTACCGCGAATTTCTGCGGGTGGAGCCCAATTTGACCGTCACAGAACAAAACATGGCGGATCGAGTTCGGTACATACAGCGCTCAGAACTTTTTAGCACTACCGAACTCGAACAATTGCGACGCGAGGCTGTTCCCCCGCTAGACGAAGAGCCACCTTTGCAGGTTCTCCCTCCAGTCTCTGAACGGGAAGTACGGAGGGAGCCAATTGCTAACCTGCCGGATGTGGGTGGTGCGGAAAGCGATTGGGGAACAGTCTCCCTGGATTTGGATTTGGTGAGGAGCGCACTCGAAGAGACGATCCTGGAATATCGCCAAGAGCCTCTCGAAAGGAGGCCAAGGCTGCCCCGAGTTCCTCTCAGCATCAAGGTTCGGGATGTCGTTGAGGCCGTCAATAACATGTTGCCCTCATTTTTAGAGAGCAGCATGGACCTTTGGGATACGGATTCAATTCTCCTTGGCGCCGCAATGACAGTTTGTCAATTTGTCGGCGTCAAGATGCCGCCAACAAGAGCTGGTGGCTCCCGCCAGGCTGGCAGTACTAGTCCCAGGACTAGAACTAGACCAGCCTGGATGAGGCGGATTGAAAGCCGTATCACAAGGGCCAGGGTCCTCATCGGCAAACTGACCAGCTTCAGATCAGGCAACAATAGGCCGAGGGTGGTGCGCTTCGTCAGGGAGGCATTCCCTGGTGAGAATGTCTTTGACAACTCACCGGAGTTTGCCTGTAGACTGGTGGAGCGCATCGATGATCTGAAGCAGAAGATCGCTGCTTGGGGTAAGCGAATTAGGCGATATTCTGAAAGGGTAAAGAGGTACCAACAGAATCGTCTCTTCATGAGTGACCAGAAGAAGTTCTACAGAACTTTGGAGCTTCCCGATGTGGTTTCGACAGGTCAGCGACCGGAAAAAGCCGAAGTAGTTGCCTTTTGGCGTGGGCTTTGGTCGCTGCCTGTTGATCACGAAGAGGGCCGATGGTTCGAGGCGGTCGAGGGAGCGTGCGAGCCCATAGCGCCCATGAACCCCGTCAACATATCCGAGGAGGATGTGGTGGCTGCGATCCGTAAGGCTCCGAACTGGAAAAGTCCGGGGCCGGACGGATTGCACCATTACTGGTTGAAGGGGTTCACGCGCTGTCACGCTACTCTCGCCCGTCAGTTCCAAAGCGCCCTCGAGAGTGGGACGCTCCCGAACTTCTTAACTACTGGGGTCACTCATTTAGCTCCAAAGAGCGATGCTACCGCGGATCCATCACAATACCGCCCCATTACTTGTCTTTGTACAATTTACAAGACCTTGACATCCGTTCTGAGCTCCAAGATTACTCAATACATTGTTGATAACATGTGATATCTGGAGCTCAGAACGGATGTAGGGGCGGTAGTCGCGGTAGCAAGGAGCTACTCCTCATCGATGCGGTCGTAAGCCAACTGGTCAAACGCAACCGTCGGAACTTCTCCGCTGGCTGGATAGACTACAGGAAGGCGTTCGATTCGGTACCTCATTCATGGCTCATGAGGGTCCTCGAGCTGTACAAAATTGAAAGTACAATTCGACACTTCCTCGGGCAGTGTATGGGGTGTTGGAGAACGATCCTGAGTTTAGACGGTCAGCGGATGACAAAATTGATATAAGGCGAGGTATTTTCCAGGGCGATTGCCTGAGTCCAGTTTGGTTTTGCTTGGCCCTGAATCCTCTAAGTACACTCTTGGAGAATTCAGGGACAGGCTTTCAGTTTCGGAGAGGCGGACCACGCTTGCCTCATCTCCTTTACATGGATGACCTGAAGCTTTACGCCCCCACGGCTGACAGATTGGCGGAGCTACTGACGATCACTAATGATTTCAGTGGTTCCGTCAAGATGGAGCTCAGGGTCGATAAGTGTGCGGTCATTCATGTCGAGAAGGGGCATGTCGTGCACTCAGATGGTGTCGATGTCGGCACCAATCATTTAAGGGCACTCTCCGAGGCTAAAACATACCGGTATCTGGGCATGTCACAAACCATCGGTGTGAAGGTGGCAGACGTGAAACAGGGTGTTTGCGAGGAGTTTTATGAACGCCTGAAAAGTGTGCTTAATAGCTACTTGTCAGGCGTTAATAAGATCCGAGCCATTAACTCCTGGGTCTTGCCTGTACTGATGTACACGTTTGGCGTGCTCAGATGGACTCAGTCCGAACTAGACACTCTGGACAGACGAGTCCGCACGACGATGACCTCTCATCGAATGCATCATGCGAGATCGTCGGTTATGAGATTGTATATCCCGCGGAAGTGTGGTGGTCAAGGCCTCTTGAGTGCCAAAACCATGCACAACCGCGAGGTATGCAACCTCAGAAACTATTTTTTGACGATGACGGATGATAGTATCCGGGGAGAGGTGGTCGCTAGTGATAAAGGACTGACTCCCTTATCGTTGGCCTCACAGGATTGGCGAACCCCGGAGGTACTTAGCACCTCTGATCGGGAGTCCGTATGGAAAGAGAAGGAGCTGCACGGGAGGTTTTACAAGGTACATCACGAACCTTTCGTGGACCGTAAAGCCTCCCTGCATTGGCTGCGTTTCGGGGACCTCTTTGGGGAAACCGAAGGTTTTGTCTGTGCAATACAAGCCCAGGTAATCAAGACGCGGAACTATCGGAAATACATCCTAAAGGACGGTACCACAGACATCTGTCGAGCATGTGGCCGTCCCGGAGAGTCACTTAGGCATGTTATTTCCGGTTGTTCGGCTCTTGCTAACACTGAGTACTTGCACAGACACAACCAAGCAGCCAAAATCCTACATCAGGAGCTCGCTCTGAAATACGGACTCTTGCAGCAGAGGCTGCCGTATTACAACTATCTGCCGGAGCCAATCCTAGAAAACGACCGTGCCAAAATCTATTGGGACCGATCCGTTATCACGGACAGGACTATTCTAGCGAATAAGCCTGATATCGTGGTATAGGATCGGTCGCAGTCGTTGGTATTTCTAGTGGATGTCACTATCCCGCATGACGAGGGTCTCGTGAAAGCCGAAACCGAGAAGCGTCGGAAGTATCTCGATCTGGCTCACGAGATCACCGACATGTGGGGTGTGACCTCGACTGAAATTATCCCAATTGTTTTGTCCGCGAACGGGTTAATTCCAACCAGCCTCGCGACCAACTTGAGGCGGTTGGATTTCTGTGGCGTGTCGGTTCCAGCACGAATGCAGAAAGCGGTGCTGCTTGATACGGCTCGGATCGTCCGTCGGTTCTTGAACCTGACTCCCTGACCCCGACCGACTGTGCTCTTGTCGGGGAGTACCGCCTCTCCCATTAAAATTTTATATTTTCTTTTTCGGCCATGGGAGAGGCGAGAATCTAAAAGATACCAAAGAATAATAATAATAATAATCTTTATTTTCCAAACACAGTTTTCAGTACAGTGAAGATATTACATAAACACATTTTGTTTTCCATGATATGAGTACCTGTGGCCCCACACTAGGCAAGCCTGTATCGTGGGTACCGAGTAATGACATGAATATTTGGACATGATGATGCTAAAAAAGTAG
This sequence comes from Bedellia somnulentella, assembly GCA_963576735.1. Classification (NCBI taxonomy): domain Eukaryota; kingdom Metazoa; phylum Arthropoda; class Insecta; order Lepidoptera; family Bedelliidae; genus Bedellia; species Bedellia somnulentella. The sequence continues at coordinate 10,401,229 of OY755184.1, forward strand.
TCATTATGATTAATATCATATCTATAACTTTGTTGATATATTGTATACACCTTCATTGGTTTAAGTTAATACATAAAAGTTAAACTAATTTTTTGAAAGTGGTGGTATGCTATTACAAGCCAACACTACACGGCTAAACGCTTATATCTTTATAATATAAAATTTATATATTGAGTTATAAAATGAACTGATTTCCAACTAATAATTGGCATAATTTGAATGTTTTTGTTCGTGAAAACATCATGTGGAAATTATTACTAATAACAATTTCGACACCGGCGGAGATCGAACCCGCGACCTCCGGGTATACGCCTCCGCTCCGTCGCTCTGACTATTTTCTGTGTAGTGTCGGCTTAGAATAGCACTACCCCATTTCTTCCGATGGGTGTACGTAAAAGGCGACTAACGGTATTGGCGCTATTCGGATTTTTGGGCGATCCGGTTGGAAACCCATCACCAACAACCTTTATTTTACCATCTTTTCCCCCTTCAACTTTCCAAAAGTGGCTGAGGAATTTCTAATTCCTAAGCTCTGGCTACCCCTTCAAGGGATTTATAGCCGTGAGTATATGTATGTATGTATGTTAATTTATTAGTAATAATTGGCAATCAACTACACAACATGGAAAATATATGCAACATAAGCTCGTAGCTCGTAATATTTTAATTCAAGCTCGCCCCTCCTGTAATAAGGATCTTTGCGACCCTTGCAACGCATCGCATAGTTTCGTCGCTGTCAAAACGCATATAAATTTATAATGCTTAAGAGCTTATTCCATTACACTTTGTCGTTGCTGAATTCAGACGTCCTTCGAAGTTACTGCCGCAGACGCTTGTTATTCCACTACACAAATTTCAGTTTGAACGTTATTCCACTAGTCTGAATTCAGATTCTGTGGCTTTCAGACGTCTTCATTCAGACAAATGGAATAAGCTCTTTACAGCTTGATCTTACAATTTGCGACACGATCCAAGGTCACAAGAATACATTCAAGTAAACTTGACATAACATATACTTCACGCCATTAGTTCACATTAGGGCAGGCAGAGACTTTCAATCGCCACTTCATGCGATCCTGACTAACCTCTCTAGCTTCGTTTACAACCATCAATCTTTTCATAGATGCTCCTTTATTCTTCATACTTCGGACGCCTGCTTTTTTGAGCAGACTCTCCATTAGATCCAAGTGTGTTCTCTGTGGTCGTCCTCTACTAACATCACATACACACTAGCTCTATAGATGCTTTTTACCAAGTTGAAGTAATCCTAGCTTAACTAATTTTATCATTAATTCATAATTAATTTGGTTCCAGATAAATCAGATGACATCCTGGATCGACGGCAGCTTCATCTACAGTACGAGCGAAGCCTGGGTGAATGCAATGAGGTCATTTCAGGTGCCCCCGAGCAGCACGACTGCTTCTTTATGTACAACATTTACACATTTATACAACACACTTTCAAAATACCCTACATACACTATTATAATCACAAGAAATAGTCGCGAAACCTTCACAATCAACGATTTCTCAGCCACTTTTGAAAGATGGAAAATTATGGTATTAAGGACTTATCGTTTTTTTCGTTGGGTCCCACTTTTCCATGCCACATTCTTGGTATTGCTGTTGGGTCCCATAAATATTAATTTTGTATTGCCATTGTATCCCAATTGAAATCAAAAGCTATAAAGTTTACCCAAAAATATTCTTTACACAAAAATTAAAAAAAACATTGTAGCTTCCTATTGGATCGAAGATTGCAGCAATATATTTTACGGATGCTTGTTGTTTTTACAGAATGGAACTCTAGCTCACGAAGGAGGAATGCCCATGAGGAACACGAAACGAGTACCATTGTTCAACAACCCAGTTCCACATTATATGCAAATGTTGAGCCCGGAAAGACTGTTCTGTAAGTATTTTTACATTCTTATTACGTACCACAAGCTCTAGACTTAAAAAAACTCTCAATTAATCTGTAAGTATTATTACATTCTTATTACCACAAGCCAAATGCCTTAAGATTCATTTAATCAGGATGACTGAAACCCAGTCTAAATCTTCAAGCGCATTCTTCCTCACGCTAACTTATTTATGGTCATAATTTAAATCTTTTTGTTCATGAAAACCTCATGTGGGGATTATTACTAATAAATAAAGGAAATAAAAATTTCGACACAGGCGGGAATCGAACCCGCGACCTCGGGTAAACGCCCCGTCGCGTCGCTCTGCCAATTGAGCTACCGTGCCAATGGCTGCCAGCGCGAAATTCTTCTATCCTTCATTTCTTTTACGCGTTTAAGTAGTGTTTGCGTTTCCTACCTCCGATTTTTTTACTTATTCGGAAGGCCACTTGTCTACCTTTTCAGATAGAATGCAAATGTTGAAAACGCCTAACTGTCACATAATTTAAATCTTTTTGTTCATAAAAACCTCATGTGGGGATTATTATTTTTCTTTCCTTTATTTATTCTTTATTTATTAGTAATAATCCCCACATGAGCTTTTCATGAACATAAAGATTTAAATTACGTTTATGTTATGTTATATGTCTATCTGTAATGTTTTCAGTACTAGGAGACCCCCGAACCAACCAAAACCCGGCGATGGTAACGTTCGGAATCCTACTGCTCCGCTGGCACAACGTGGTGGCCGGCCGCGTGCGCAGGCAGTACCCCGACTGGACCGATGAGCAGCTGTTCCAGAGAGCTCGCAGGATTGTTATTGCTAGTTTACAGGTAATGTTAGCTTTTTAATGGATTTTTGGGCGATGCGATTGGAAACCCATCATCAACAACCTTTATTTAACCATCTTTTCCCCACTTACCTTCCAAAAGTGGCTGAGGAATTTCTAATTCCTTAGCTCTGGCTACCCCTTTAAAGATTTATAGCCGTGAGTATATGTTAAAAAGGGGACAAGTGCGAGTTGAACTCGCTTGAAGAGGGTTCCGTACTATGTTACCTATCTGATACAAACCGATTCAACAAAACTTAACATTGGAGTTAAAAAATATGTTCTCCCACACATTCCACCTGCAAATGTAAGTTGGTACGCACAATATTGAGTGATATACCATGTTATTTTAATATCATGGACTTCTTATAGGTTTTCCTATAATCTATAAGGAGAAAACTAATTTCTGTATTTTTTTCAAAATTTTAGGTTCAGCAGTTTCGGAGATAAGGGGGGGGGGGAATGGTCAATTTTCGTCTATTTTCTTGAATAACTTGGACACTATTAATTTTAAAATTACAACAAAATACCTTTAAGATCTTCTCAACGAGACCTTTCATTTGATATGCCACACGATGCAGTTTTCAGTTTTTTTTTAATTTTCCCCTTCCCCTCCAAAAATGACCCCCCATATACAGATTTCATCTGCTCACGTCACACCTCCGTGTTTGGGTCACAGGAATTGATATGTGTACCAAATTTCAACTTAATCGGTCTAATAGATTCGGAGATAATTGACTGTAAGCGACGGACGGACAGACACACGAGTGATCCTATAAGGGTTCCGTTTTTGTATTCAGACGTACGGAACCCTAAAAAAGAAATATACCTTTAATCGCAATGCAACAGACGCAAAAGTCTGTTTTTAAATAAATAACCTCAAAGTTTCTAAGAAGGATCCCTGTATTGTTTCCTCAAAGTTGAATTCGAATTAGTTAAAATTATGTTTCAATTTTGAACACATGTCATATCATCTGTAGTCATGAATTACAACAAACTTAAAAAAAAGAAAAAAAAAAGATTCATTCGTTGCATACAAACTTACAAAACTTAAACACAAAAACAAATAACAAGTACAGTAAAACAAGATCCCACCAAAAACATTAAATGTAAAAAAATGCCAAGTCTCTCGATGCAGTCTTTCCATCGTAAAAAGTTTTGAGATCTCATAGAAGCCAAGTCCTATTCAAAATATTTCATAGTTATAAATCAACATTTAGTAATTGTATCAATAGTTTTCTTTATATTATAATTATAGTGACTTGGCAATGAGCACAAGAAGAAACAAATAAAACGGCATATTTGGAGGAGTTGAAAGTTACACACACCGCATGCGTAAACATTAATATCACAAAATTAATTTTCTTTTGGTTTATCCGTGTCGTCCCAACCGAATTTCGGCAACGGCAGTCAGTCTTAGTGCACTCTCGATTCATTTACTTTCATAAAGCGATGGCCCGTAAGGTATTCTTAATTATTGTATTGGAGCATGTAGTCGGTAGTGACCATCATGATTCACACAAAACAAATAATCTGATCACTGGTCTCGTCAGTAACATTTGCATATAATTCCAGACAGCAAGCAGCTTTTAATTTGTGCTCATTGCCAAGTCACTATAATTATAATATAAAGAAAACTATTGATACAATTACTAAATGTTGATTTATAACTACGAAATATTTTGAATAGGACTTGGCTTCTATGAGATCTCAAAACTTTTTACGATGGAAAGACTGCATCGAGAGACTTGGCATTTTTTTACATTTAATGTTTTTGGTGGGATCTCATTTATTTTTTGTAAGTGTATTTCTTTCTTTTACTTTTAGGTGACCTCACAATTTCTTCGACGTCAGCTACTGCTTTGCTTAGAACCCATTCTCTATCTCTATCTCTTTTGTTTCTTCTCTGAGGCTTCGTTACTTCTAAGGTAGACAAGTCTGGGCGATATATACTTCGGAGTCGATTATATTCAGCTATTGCTGTCTCCTGAGCTTTGATACTACTAAAATTCACATTTATTAAATGTAATCCACCCAAACTAGTCACTCTTGAAAGGGCCACGTATGTTTGTTTGACGACTGAAAACTCCCATACATGCTGTATGACAACGAATGAAATAAACACGACCCATCTCTAGGAATAGAGATGACTCTGTGTGGACAAAGGTCGCCATTTATGTACAATATTTCACGTTCCATTACACTATATTTACAATTACTTCTATAACAATAGGGCTTAAACTTATATATATATGCAAACTAAATAGAACTAAACTAACTAACAAATAACTAACTAAATAAATATATATCTACTAACTTACAAACTATAACTAAACTAAACTAAATAACACGTAAAGTTCTCCGAATATCAATTATCACTACAATATTTTTTAGTTTCGAAATAGGTTTTTATAGACAGATGGCGCTATCAAATGAAAATTATTGAATTATTTTGAAGTACTACTTACACTGCGCTTTGTAACGAAACCATAGCGCGATTCAGACAGGTACAACGCCATCTATCGAGCGCGCATACAATATTTATCGCAATACAATGGAGTTTTAGCTTTATTAATTTAATGAACTTTATGTATTAATTTGTATTAATGATAGTCTATGCATTACATTTATATTATTCTTTTCTATTCTATGTTTGTATTCATCCAATTGAATAGGTACTTGAACAACGAACAAATTTAACAATGCAGTCAAAATCCATATATAATGTTCTTGCCAAACCGCAAATATAAAATTGTTTTCTATGGCATATAATTTTTGATGTTTTTATAATTTTTCCTTTATATGGGGCTAATGACCTATCTTGGTGCAAAATTTGAAGTTTCTAAGTCTGCTAGAAGTACCTTAGATTTTTGATGATCTGTCAGTGAATCAGTGAGTCAGTGAGTGACAAAATGGTGTAACTTTGATCGACCGTAACTCCTAAACTATTAATTCGTTTGGCGTGTATTTTCGAACTTAAGCTTGTTCTAATGCCTACTATTATTCACCGAAAACCTAAACTCCTAGCTTTGTCCACGTCGAAGATATAGGGGGGGCGAAACAGCCGCGAACCGCTTCGAGAAAAGATGGTACGGCCGTGCCCGTTTTGCTCGAGACTTGGCAGGGGCACTGCCGTGCCCCCAGATAAAAATTCAAAAGTTTGGCAACGAAAGGGTTGCTTAATTATCAATTTGATTATAACTTTATATCATCATATTTATTACTTCACTTCCAGAACATAATAGTATACGAGTACGTGCCAGCATTCTTGGGTGCTTCGATGCCAGCATACACAGGCTACAAGGCTGAGGTGGCTCCAGGAGTGACCCACGCGTTTGCCGTCGCCGCTTTCCGCTTTGGTCACACTCTGGTCCCGCCGGCCATTCTACTGAGAGATAGAAACTGTAATTATGGACGGGCACCTGGGGGCCACGATGCGATCCGTCTATGCCAGACTTGGTGGGATGCTAATGTAAGTTTCTTAATTGCCATTAAAATGTACTTAGAGTATTCAGAGTTTCTAGCTAGGTTAAGAACAGAAAAAGTTATACACTTTTTAAACTCTCGCGGTTTGTAGACATTATATATAATAATAATCAGGATTAACCAAGAAGAAGTTATTTTAACAAAACGCGTGACTGTAATATCTGCTGTGTATCTAGTATCCTGTATAAGTTGCAAATAACAAGGGATATGTTATCTCCATTTGACATCGCTGCAAAATATTCCTCTTTAGCGTTACTTATCTTAGCTACGAAATAGCCCTCTTTTACGTAGTACTAATACCCGGACTTAAATAGAAATTAGTCCAATGCTTATCCGGCGTTATAGTTTTGTTATACATTTTTTACCATTTTCCATGCAATACAAATGCATATTGTGTTTTTCAGGAAGTTATATCAGTGACTCCAATTGAAGAACTCCTAATGGGTATGGCATCGCAATTGTCCGAGCGAGAAGATGCTTTGCTCTGTTCTGACGTCAGAGATAATCTGTTTGGGCCCATGGAGTTCTCTAGACGTGACCTTGGTGCCCTGAACATCATGCGAGGAAGGGATAACGGACTACCTGATTACAACACAGCTAGGTACTTTATTTTATTTATTGACGCAATCACGTCGGGGTCACCACTGTGGGAACAGCAAAGATATATTGGCCAGTACACCCTGCTGTGTACCAAAAATAGAATTAGTAATTATGTTTTAGCTAGAGAAACATTTCGATACCGCGATGTACGGTTTTTTTATGACGCTGCTAGTGTGCGAGTGAGTTCATCGTCTAGAGGTCGCCACAGATAGTTTCTTAAAATAAATATTGGGTTGGGGAGTGTAAACAACAAATAACAAAATATCATGTAATATTCTGATATACCACCCCCTGTCACGTCTTCGGGGATATATGGCACATACTATTTAGCCACAGTAGTTAGTACAATAGTTAGTTGCTGTGTAGTGTCGACTTAGAATAGCACTACTCCATTTCTTCCGGTGGGTGTACGTAAGAGGCGACTAACGGTATTGGGGCTTTTAAGGGATTTTTGGGCGATGCGGTTGGAGACCCATCACCAACAACCTTTATTTCACCATCTTTTCCCCACGCAACTTCCAAAGGTGGCTGAAGAATGTCTCATTCCCTAGCTCTAGCTACCTCTTTAAGGGATTTATAGCCGTGAGTATATGTATGTATGTATGTAAAATAATAATGATATAGATATACTTGTTATTTGGATAAAAATAAATCATGATCTCATCTTATCAATGCAACCTTACTTTTGGAGTTAGAAAAAAGTGATAAAGACGCCTTTCTCACCAATTATTAAAAAAAGTACCAGACATTGAAGTGTCCTTGAACGACACACACGCTTTGTGGGTTATGAAGATACAATTAAAATGTTTTTTTTTATAATTACATTTTGTACGACTATAACCGTTGTAGTATCAAATATGTAAAATCTTAAGGGTAGATTTTCTTTCATTTGATCAAGAGTGTTGTTAAATTGTAACATACAATAGTACAATTCATATTTATGTCAGTTAAGCTAATAGTTCATAAAATATATATTTTTCAGACAGTACTATGGTCTGCCCAAAGTGAAAACATTCAACGAAATCAATCCTGACCTTTTCGAAGGTAATCCAGATTTGCTGCAAAAACTTGTTCAAGCTTACGACGGACGTTTGGACAACATTGATGTCTATATTGGTAATTGTCATACTTTGTTATACTACGGCATAAGCTAAAATCTCTTAATTAATGATATAATCTCTTCATTGTAAATAAATGATATTAATTTTACACTATTGTTTTACCGAAATGTAGTAGACTTGATACTAGATTACTTGTCGTAGAATCTTGTAGCCTACAATTAGATTAAAGTTACATGAAAAATGTATCTTATTTAATAATGAAAGGTACATTTTAGTATATACTCTGAGACAATTTAAATATTAATTGTGGAATGCTTTATTTTATAGTGTAGTGCCGGCTTAGAATGTTGCTTCCCCTTTCTACCCACGGGTGTCGTAAGAAGCGACTTAGGGTATTGGGGCTTTTTATTGGATTTTTGGGCGATGCGGTTGGAGACCCATCACCAAAAACCTTTATTTTTACCATCTTTTCCCCACTCAACCTCAAAAGTACATACATACATACATATACTCACGCCATCAATTCCCACTGGGGTAGGCAGAGACTATCGATCGCCACTTCGTACGATCCTGACAAACCTCTCTAGCTTCGTTTACATCCATCAATCTTTTCATACATGCTCTTTTATTCTTCATACTTCGGACGCCAGCCTTCTTGAGCACACTCTCAATTTGGTCCAAGTGTGTTTTCCGTGGTCGTCCTCTACTAACATTACCATCCACACTAGCTCGAAAGTGGCTGAGGAATTTATAATTCCTTAGCTCTGACTACCCCTGCTAGGGAAATATAGCCGTGAGTATATGTATGTATGTATGTATGTTTATTTTATATTACAGGTGGTATGCTAGAATCATCTGGCCATCCAGGAGAGCTTTTCAGAGCGATAATCATAGATCAGTTCACCAGAATAAGAGATGCTGACCGATTTTGGTTCGAAAATGAACAAAACGGAATATTCTCGCCTGAAGAAATTGAGGAAATTAGAAGCATTAGATTATGGGATATTATTGTGAATAGTACTGCTGTAGAACCTCACGATATTCAAAGGGACGTTTTTCATTGGACCATGGGGGATCCGTGTCCTCAGCCGTACCAGTTGAATGCAACTAAACTACCACCTTGTAAATATCTGACGGGATATGATTATTTTGAGGTAAATATGGTCATGTTAATATTTCAAATAAATAAAGATCGTATGCTAGGAGATATTCTCTGAATTTGTTAAACTGATCTTTAACATACTTCCACTGATATCTTCAAAGAATAAAATACAAAAAAGGGCAAAGAGAACGCTACTGGTTTATAGTATGATTGCGAATACATTATAAGTCCGTACTTAAATTAAGTTAAGTAATTAAATGTGCGCGCAATATTAACTATTATTATTTTTCCAGGGAAATGAATTCGCATACATTTACACTTGTCTGGCATTAGTGTTTGTGCCTATATTGTGCGCCGGAGCTGGCTATGGGGTCGTTAAATTGCAAAATTCTAGAAGGCGAAAACTGAAAATACAACAAGAAGACCTTAAGAACTCGCAACAAAAAAGTAAGTTACAATTTATATGTACATTGCCGTTAGCTCCCATTGGGGTAGGCAGATGTTATCGATCGCCACTTTGTAAGATCCTGACAAATCTCTTGAGCTTTGTCTTCATACAACTTGGCTGCGTCTTTTTCCTATCAATATATAAAAGTAACTAAGGGATTGCTAATTTGGAGCCCCGGCTTCCCTATTTTGGGTTCTATATTCTATAGCCATGAGAGATAGATTGGAGTTAAATACACGCATTTAATTTCTAACCGCTTCATCAATCATCATAATGAATTTTCATTTTTTCCGTTTTTAATAGGTACAGTGGATAAAATGGTATGCCGCGAATGGGTGCATGCATCATACAAGAGACTGGTTAAACTACGTCTTGGACCAGAACCAGCTCTCCATGTGACAGACCGCAAGGGAGATAAGCTCAGAACAGTGCCCATCGATCACACAGACCAACTTACCATTATCGAAAGTCAGGTAAGAACTTAGTCGATATATTGTTTTAAAATACCCTTGTCGTGAATGCAACGGTAAAAAGGAGTTGAATAAATTTATCTGGCTTTATAGCACGTGGGTTATTTTTTACTCTTGACAAAAAATATGTTGGAAAATAAGTTTCTCACTTTCGTTAAGTGCCTCAGAAATCATAGCTCTCAAAAATTACCTTAATTTTAACATCTTCCTTGTCTTCAATGTGATCAGATAAAAGTTGTAGCAAAATCCATTATGTGGCAATTATTTCCATTGCAGTATTTAATCTATCAAGTTTGCACATAATGAAAGAGCAATAATTAAGAATACTAAAGCACTTTGCACACATGACATGCTAAAACACTTCATATACATTTTCTTCATAGGATCGCAACAACAAACGGCCGCTGGCTCTGATCCGCGTGCCGCACGAGCACGACTTGGTTCTAGAGATGGAGTCGATAGCTTCGCGGAGGAAGTTCCTCTTAAAGCTCGATACTTTCTTGGGTCAGCACAAGAAGGCACTTAATCTTAATCAGGTAAGTTTTCAATATAGTGATTTATGGCAAGAAAGAGAAGCGCAGTTTTGTTATAATACAGAAATTAGTATCTCAATTTCAATAGTATGCCTCGATTTATCAAGCAGCTTCAAAGATTCCATATCTTATAAAACTCTAAAAAAAAGTAAGCAGTTTTTCTGTGTGCAATATTGTTATTAAATTGGTATAAAATACCACATATTTCTGAAAACTATGTTGTGAAAAAAAGATACAATTAATTATAAATTTTTAAAGCTATCACATCTTATAATTGAAACAACTATTGATTTTCGGATATTTTAATCGCGTGTTATTACATTATTTTTAATAGCCCGACGTTTCGAAGACTTTTCAGTTATCATGGTCACGGGAAGACTGAGGTGTTATTTGTCATTATACAGTACTATAAAATTATTAATACTAACTACCTTCACAAAATTTTAAGTTACATTTGCGTTTAATATTTGCTATGTACAAAAAGAGCTAATGTTATCTGGAGTCTTGCTAGTGTTCTTCCCTCGCTTAGTTGTGCTAATGATCGGGTTCCAAGCAGGTGGTAATTGCCAACCATCATCTCTATTGAAGTTTGGATGTTTCTTTATTTCAATAGACTCGCGTATCATTCTAGGTATCAATCGATTCTCTTTTGCTAGAATTGTAGGTTTGTCAAAACGCATGTGGTGGTTTGGCTTATCGAAGGTGTGTTCACACAAAGCAGATCTTCCAGGACGCCTATTCTTCATATCAGCAATATGTTCTCTAACGCGAGTTGCTACACTACGCTTTGTTTGGCCGATGTATGAAAGACCACACCCACAGTCTAGTTTATAAACGCCTGCACCTTGTAAAGGGATCTGACATTTGATAGGTCTTAGAAACTGACTTATCTTTTGGTGCGGCTTGAAGTAGGTCTTAATGGAAGCACGCTGTAACACAGTACTAATTTTGCCTGTTACACCCTTTACAAAAGGTAGAGTTGCAGGGAGTCTTTCGACTGTAGGTGGTTTATCGGAGGAGCGGTGACGTTGGCGGGGCAATTTCAGCTTGTTGTTGTGAAGAACTTGTTTCACATGACTGAGCTCTCCAGCAAGATGGTGTTCGTCACAAAGATGTTTGGCTCTCTGAAACAAAGTTTTACCAACAGTAGCTAACTGAGATGGATGGTGGTGTGAGTCACCATTGAGGTACCTATCAGTGTGGGTGGGTTTCCTATAAACTGTGTGACTAATTGAGTTATCAGAAATCCTTATCAAGAGGACATCTAGAAAGGCTAAACTATTATTAGTCTCTAATTCCATTGTAAATTGGATCTTAGGGTTAATGGAAAGTTAAAAATCAATAGTTGTTTCAATTATAATGTGCAATCGTGAAAATCTTAGAAAATACTATGCTATCACATCTTGTTCACAGCAAGACTTCACATTAAGTATTGAGACAATTTTTTAGGGGATTATAGATTTACTTCTGATAATTGTCGTCATTTTAACGATATATAGCTAATTTGAAGTATATTGCTGCTGCTGTGTAGTGTCGGCTTAGAATATCACTATCTCATTTCTACCCGCGGGTGCTCGTAAGAGACGACTAAGGGTATTGGGGCTTTTTAAGTGATTTTTGGGCGATGTGGTTGGAGACCCGTCACCAACAATTATTTATTATTAACATCTTTTCCCCACTCAACTTCCAAAAGTGGCTAAGGAATTTATTATTCCAAAGCTCTGGCTACCCCTTTTAGGGATTTAGAATCGTGAGTATATGTATGTATGTATGTTAAGGTATATGACACTTATTTATACTGGTGTTTGTAGGGTCATCGAGAACAGATATTGGCAACAGCTGAAACCAGAGAGAGAAGACAGCGAAGATTGGAGCACTTCTTCAGGGAAGCATACGCAATCACATTTGGACTAGCTCCCGGAGAAAAACGAAGGAGATCAGAAGATTCCGATCCAGAGGTACAGACAACACTTTAATGCATATTTAGCCTTTTTTATACCTCCGTGCTTTGGAACGCAGGTTAAACAATGGCTTTCCGTTATTATCACCGCACCGGTTGTATTCTTTAAAGTCAGCATTAGTATAATTCCTTGGTGGGGTGCAACCCCTTTATTGATTGTGATGATATTAAACCGTTCCCTAATTAATATTAAATAACAAGTATTAACCATAATTTGGCAAGTTTTCAAAAATACGTATCTATTGTATTGTAAGATGTATGTAAAGATGATATTGTAAGAAAGATAGAAAAAGGAATGTTGAGATGGTTTGGGCACATAGAGAGAATGGATGATAGAAAATTGGTAAAAGGGATCTATAGAGCTAGTGTGGATGGTAATGTTAGAAGAGGACGACCACGGAGAACACAATTGGACCAAATTGAGAGTGTGCTCAATAAGGCTGGCGTCCGAAGTATGAAGAATAAAAGAGCATGTATGAAAAGATTGATGGATGTAAACGAAGCTAGAGAGGTTTGTCAGGATCGTGCGAAGTGGCGATCAATAGTCTCTGCCTGCCCCAATGGGAACTAATGGCGTGAGTATATGTATGTATGTATGTATAATATATTCTAGCATTCAAAACGTTTTTACCCCCTCTGTTCAAAAAACTGTATGGGAAAAATAAAAAAAGCGCTAGATTGTTACTAATACTTGCCAAGAAGAGTTACTTACAATATGTTTTGTTTTTTTTCAGTCCATAGTGATGCGAACATCTCTAACAAAGGCTGAATTTGCAAGTGCTCTTGGAATGAGAGCTGATGCCGTGTTTGTCAAGAAAATGTTTAATATCGTCGATAAAGATGGTGATGGACGAATATCATTCCAGGTAATTTTAATTTAATATTATGAGCTTCCAAGTTTAATTATTCAATGAAAACTCATCATTACAGGGATAAGTTAGTGTTATCATATTCAATTTATGTTTAAGGGCGAAAATTATCGTAATATGTTCTTCCTCAATCAAAAAATCAATATATGCAATATATTCCTAAACCAATTGTCAATTTTTCCAGGAATTCCTCGACACCGTAGTATTGTTCTCCCGCGGCGCGACAGACGACAAACTGCGCATTATATTTGATATGTGCGACAACGATAGAAACGGCGTCATCGACAAAGGCGAGTTGAGTGAGATGTTGCGCTCGCTCGTCGAGATTGCGCGGACCACCTCGCTGCGAGACGAACACGTCACTGAGCTTATTGATGGGATGTTTTCTGTAAGTATTATATTAAAATCAGCATTGATACATGTGTTTTAATATTTAAATTGATATATACGACAACGACCGCAACGGCATCATCGACAAAGGCGAGTTGAGTGAGATGTTGTGATTACTCGTGGAGATAGCGCGGACCACCTCGCTGCGAGATGAATACGTCACTGAGCTTATTGATGAGATGTTTTCTGTAAGTGTTTTGGTTAGCGTGAGTGTATTATATGTTAAAAATAGGTTATGTAAAAGTACAATTGATAGCATCGTCTTTTTAAAATTTCTCGATATTGAACGATATCTTTGTCTTCTTTAAAACAGTCTAAATATATAGTATTCGTAATTCTTAATTTGTATTTTATCTTTTTAACCTTTTTAAGAAAGCTTAATCTATTCATAGTTTATGTTTGATAAAACTTTATTTTCTTTAGGATGCTGGGTTACAATCAAAGGATCATCTCACCTATTCAGACTTCAAGCTGATGATGAAGGAATATAAGGGAGAATTTGTTGCTATTGGCTTAGACTGCAAAGGAGCTAAACAAAATTTCTTGGATACATCTACTAATGTTGCTAGAATGACTAGTTTCCATATAGAGCCAGCGATGGAATCGTCAAGGTAAGTTTTTCTTATTATTTGATTACAAAATATATCATTACCAATGAATTTAAGGCTTATAAAATTAAAAATATATGGCAATTGACTGTTATACCTTAGTTCCAGTCCATCCTTCCTACTGAAATTTGTTTTATAAAATAACCTTACGATCTTACGACTAAGTATGATGGCGGGAAACTTAATTAATGTTTATGTTTCTATTTCAGGCACTGGTTGCTATTGAAATGGGATTACCTAACTACATTCCTCGAAGAGAACCGCCAAAACATATTCTACCTATTCATATTCTACGTTATAACCATTGGCCTGTTCGTTGAGAGGTTTGCTCACTACTCGTTTATGTCTGAGCATTTGGATCTGAGACATATTATGGGAGTGGGCATAGCAATAACAAGGGGGTCAGCCGCTGCTTTGTCCTTCTGTTATAGTTTGCTACTGCTTACTATGTCTAGAAATCTATTGACCAAATTAAAGGTTTGTAGTAAAAATAAGACTAACTTACTTTTTAAATTACATAATATCATACTACTTTTGGAAACTCTGGTTGATATGAAAATCATATCGATTGGAAAATATTATTCTATTTGGAATCAAAATTCATGTTTTACAGGCAGAGGGGAAATATGTCGTGAGTAAGCCCACGTGGTTGACATATAAGTGGAAAGTAGATGATAGAATATAGCATTTTTTGTTTCTTTCTTCCATACGAAATAATATTTTATTTTAAGTGAATGCACTGATATTGCCTCGTTAAATATGTTAATTCTGTCAAAAACACAAACACAGAGGTTGCTTAGAGATTTCTTTACAAGTTTCTATTTTCAATCAGTATACTTAAGCATTACATAAGCTTGAACTGTTTCCACAAGTCGTACTATAAAAATGTATTATTATTTACAGGAATTCAGCATTCAACAGTACATTCCTTTGGATTCTAGCATACAGTTTCACAAAATAGTCGCTTGCACAGCCCTGTTCTTCTCTCTTCTCCACACAGCTGGCCACATGGTGAACTTTTATCATGTGTCCACGCAACCTTTGGAAAATTTGCGCTGTATGACCAAAGAGGTGCATTTCACATCAGACTTTAGACCCGGCATCACATATTGGGTCTTTCAAACTATCACTGGTAAGTTTTCATTTGAAAATATACATAATGCGACATACAGTTGATAGGGGACAAGATGATAGAAATAAAGTATCGTTGGTGATGAGTTTTTAACCGCATCGCCCAAAAACCACTTAAAAAGCCCCACACACTTAGTCGTCTCTTACGACGCCCCTGGGTAGAAAGGGGTAGTGACATTCTAAGCCGGTGCTACACGGCATATTACAAATTTACTAAATAAAATTATAGATAAGATAAGATACTAGCGAAAACCTTATCCTTACAGCTTATATTCATATTATACAAGTAGTTTTTACTTGGTTTGAGATGGTGGTTGATAAAGGTTTTAGATGTTTTTATCGGCCAAAGGGAAAAATATATATGAAATACGGGTAATTTTGCCCTTACTTTCACAGTCATTAATCATTTTTTTTGTCGTTTTAGGCACCACAGGCGTTCTGCTATTCATCCTAATGTGCATTATATTCGTGTTCGCCCACCCGGTGGTCCGCAAGCGCGCGTACTCCTGGTTTTGGCGCGCACATTCGCTGCACGTGCTACTGTACCTCCTTTGTCTCGTGCACGGGCTGGCGCGACTCACTGGCGCACCTAGATTCTGGATGTTCTTTATAGGACCAGCGGTTATTTATACACTTGATAAGGTACGTATCTTTATCTTAAGCCTAAATCTAAATAAAAAAGTATGGATGCAAAAAACATAAAACAAAAAGGCTTGATTAAAAAAAAGAAAAGATCAATGAATGTGATTAGATCAAGATTATTGCGAGGAACATATATATTGGCTATAGATATTATCTGTCAACTCCAATAGAAATCAATGGCTTGGGTAAATAATATGTATATAATTTGTAATGTGTATAATATATGTATATACCCAACCGGGTCCACCCGGGGCGCACATTAGCTGCACGTGCTACTGTACCTCCTCTGTCTCGTGGACGGGCTGGCTCGACTTACTTGTGGATGTTCTTTATAGGACCCGCTGTTATTTATACACGTGATAAGGTACGATATCTTTTTATAAAATCTTTATATTCTGAAAACAATAATAATATTGGAACCGCGGTTTTATTTATACACTTGATAAAGAAATTTAATAAAAAGCGCCAAAAATGAAAAGAATAAAAGAGCATATTTGAAAAGATTGATTCTCAAGCCATAAGTTGCCATTGGGGTAGGCAGAGACTATCGATCGCCATTTTGTACAATCCTGAAAACTTCTCTATCTTCATCTATCAATCTTTTCATCCATGTCTTTTTAATATTTACAATTCGGACGCCTGCTTTTTAGAAAACATTATCAATTTGACCTAAATATGTCCACCGGGGTCGTCTTCTACTGACATTACCATTCACATTGGTTCTAAAAATCTCTTTCATCCTCTTCTTGTGCCCAAACCATTTTATCATTCCTTTTCTATCTTATTTATAATATAATGTTTATTTTATTTATTATTTAAATGTGTTTTTATCTTGATGCAGGTGGTTTCATTGAGGACTACTTATTTAGCGCTGGACGTGCTGGAAACTGAAATGTTACCTTCCGATGTAATCAAAATCAAGTTTTACAGACCTCCAAATCTAAAATACCTTTCAGGTAAAAAACAACTTGACGTTTATTTGTAATTTGCTTTTGTTAATTTCTTACAAAATTTTTAATTTTACTTATTATTTTCGATTAAACAAAATATAAATCCCAGTCTCATTCCTGGTAATCGGGTAATAGATAAATGGTAACCAGAAATCTATTAATAGGATATGTTCAAAATATTTAAGATCAATCAGATCATTTTTAATTAATCCAGCAATTTAGCGAAGCTGAGGTCAAATTACACATAGTTTTATTAACTACAATTTTATTTACTACAGGTCAATGGGTAAGGTTAGCTTGTACTGCATTCAAGAAAGAAGAATTCCACTCTTTCACTCTGACGTCAGCACCGCACGAGAACTTCTTGTCATGCCATATCAAAGCGCAGGGGCCTTGGACTTGGAAACTGAGAAACTATTTCGATCCTTGCAATTATAATCCGGAAGATCAACCTAAAATACGGTAAAATATTAAACACATTTGAATTTACTTACACAAGTGTACGCTATTTTTTAGTTGTGCTACAATTTAACCAACAGAAAACATTAGAAGAAGAAGAAGAAGAAAAATTGTTTATTTGGAACAAATTTTTTTTACAACACACAATTTAAAAATTAACAAGCGGAAAATGACAAGATTTGTACCAAATAGGCTCCAACTCAGCATGTGTATGGAAGAAACAAGCAGCCAGGCTGATGAATCTCCCATACGCTGGTTTTCAGTTGGCGCCCAGAATTTTATATTTATACTATAACCTAACTTAAGTAAAACTAACTAACTAATTAAAAAATACTTAATCTAACATACAAAAATTGCTAAAACAGAAACTTAACAACAAAAGTAAAGAATTTAAAACAAAAGTAAAGAAAAACAATAATTTGTCAACAACCAACCAAGCACCAAATGTCACTTATTTCCCCAGAGTATACGTACGATACTAAAACATATAGAATTATAAATATATATAATCAAACATATACACATATTTGTACATAAACATGAATTCAAATATTACATAAAATATAAATGAAAAGATACGGAAAATGTAAATAGCTACATACATTACATATATATAAGATTGATATACAAATTATACAATGAATGAATAAATAAATAAATAAATTGAAACAATTTGTTATGCATTAGGTAAGTTCCGCAGGAGTAAATTCAATTTAAGTTTAAACAAAGGTAAAGAGTTCAGAGTTTTTAAGGGTGGGGGCAAATCATTCCAGCACTTTGTGGCAGCAAAACGAAAACTGCCACGGAATGCTGTTGTGCGGTGAAGAGGTGTTATTAATAAAGTACTATTACCACGCGTAGTGTATGTGTTGACATTTTCTGACCAAGTTAGTTTTTCATATAAATAGGATGGGCTTGCCCGTTTGATGGTTCCAAAGAGGAGTGTAGCCAGGTGTAATTTACGCCTTGATTCCAGATTCAGTATATTGTTGCTAATTAAAATTGGTGTTATGTGCGATCTGGAACCAATATCGTAGCAAAACCTAATACATGCGTTCTGAACCCTTTGTATGAGACGTTTTGTACGGTCAAGAAGGCAAGGCCCATACACTACATCCCCGTAATTTAATTTGCTCAATACCAAAGAGTCGCATAGTTTAATACGTAGTTCAATACTAAGGTAAGGCCGTATTTTGTATAAGACCTTTAGTTTGTAAAAACAGTTGCGGATTTTATCTACGACATGACATTCGAACCTCAGGTCCTCGTCAAATATCAATCCCAAGTTGCGTGCCTTTTGGACCCTCTCTATCTCAACGTTGGCTATTGTAATTTTCGGGTTCTTTTTTGCAACTTTTGCTCGTTGTGACTTGCTGCCTAGGATAAGAAATTTGGATTTATTGGGATTAAGCGATAGTGAATTGTTTTTGCACCATTTGTCAATATTACTGAGATCTTTATTCATAAATGCTATTGCAGTATCATAATTGTCTGGGCTAATTGAGGTATATACTTGTATGTCATCAGCAAAAAGGTGATATTTACAATGGGTTATGTGAGAGGTTATATCAGAGGTGTACAAAATGAAAAGTAATGGAGCCAGGTTGGATCCTTGGGGCGTTCCCCTGGAGACTGCATATTCATCTGAATACAAAGTTTCTCCATTCCTTTTAGTAAGCCTTACAATCTGGGAGCGTGAAGTGAGATAACTATTGAACCACTTAATAGTAGAGGGATCAAAGCCGTAGTAAGCCAGTTTAGCCATTACTAATGCGTGATTCATTGAATCAAATGCACGGGTACAATCTAACAGTGTAAGGAGAGTGGCCTGGCCTTTATCTTGAGCTGCTAATATGTTATCAACCACATCAAGAAGGGCAGTAGTAGTACTGTGCTGCCTACGAAAGCCTGACTGCAAGGTGGGAAGAATTTTATTCTCCTCAAGATATTTGGTCATCTGCTCGCAGACAATTTTTTCTAAAATTTTCGAGACAGTAGACAGGAGGCTTATAGGTCGGAGATCAGCGCAAGATGTAGGGTTGTTTTTTTTAGGGATCGGTAGTACTAGCGCTCTTTTCCACAAGTCCGGAAAAGTGGAGCTTTCTATCGATTTATTTACTATGTGCGTAATTATTTCTAGCGTGTCAGGTAGTGACATAAGAAGCATGGAGAGAGAGACCTCATCGGAACCTTGGGAATTTGACTTAAGGCTTTTAATAATTTGTAGCACTTTGTCTGATGTAACTTTGTGTAATTTAAATGTGGACGAGCAGTACCTGTGATGTTCAAAGTACGTGAGACAGGATATATTTACTACATCATCCCCAGGAACTGTTAAAAAATTTTGGTTTATAATCTCAGGATCATTAAAGTTTTCAGGTAGTATGAAATCTGTGTGTTTACGTAAGACTGTGGATTTGAGGTTTTTCCATAATAAGTTGGGATTTTTTATATGTTTATTTATTTGAGTCTTAAAATAGGCTTTCTTTTCGTAGTGGAGAGAGACATTAACGAGATGTTTCAAATCTTTGTATATTTTTTTGTCAGTGTCTACATTAGTATGTCTACATTTATTATGAGCGTCATCACGTAAAGACATTAATAGTTTCAGATTTTCCGTTATATATGGATAGGTTTGCTCTTTAATAAGTATTGTTTTGTAAGTCGCATGCAAATCAAAGAGAGTTGTAAGGTACTCCGTGAATGTAATTACCAGGTCGTTCATATCTGATAAGTTTTTCAGTTTGGACCAATCAATACTTTTAAGGTCTCTTTCAAAAAGCTCTGGAATTATGTCATTAAGCGGCCTATACGTGACGTACCGAGGTGTTTGCCTCGGCTTTTTAATATTACATTCTATGCTAATGAAGGCATGTCGACCCAAGGAAGGTACTGATTTAATCTCAACTGATCGCACCTGTAGGTCAGTAATGACAAGATCAATAGCTGTTTCACTGTTCTCTGTAATGTGTGTTGCTTGATTTATTAGTTGGGTTAAGCTGAAAGAGCTACAAAAATCATTAATAAGGTTATATTTGCGATCTGAATGACACAACATATCAATGTTTAAATCCCCCATTAATATGAGTTTGTCATAATTATGAAATGATGTTATACTATCACTCAGTGCATCCAGGAATATATCGACGTTTTGCCAAGGTGGTCTATATGCGGTACCTACTATAATCGTAATTGTGTTCACTTTGATGCGCAGCCACATTTGTTCTACGGCGGAAGTGGTAGAAGTTGGGTGTCTGCAAACACGAACATTGAGATCACTCCTGATATAAAATCCTACCCCTCCACCGCGAGAACGACCCGAGCTGGCAGTGCGCGGTATGTGACGCAACCGATACCCCGGCACGACAGGCGCGCGCTCGTCCTGTCCTTCCCTCAACCAAGTTTCATTAATAGCTAAAATGTCAGTGTTCGTTCTTTGGATCATAGCTATTAACTCATCTTGCCCTGTACCTAGCGATCCAGCATTGAATAAACTAAACGTCATGAACTTTTGTTTAATCATTTATTTTTCGTAAAGTATTCAATCAAAATGAACAAATAAAAAGTGTCTGAAGTGTATTGACGAAGATGTGAGAGAAAAGTGAGGTTTAATTGTGTAGTTAAGCAAATGAAGACTAGGTAAGTTTTTTTACATTGTAAGGGGTTTCGAAAAGGTAAATAGGTTAAAACTGGGAACAAATTATTTATAAATTGCATCATTCTTGATGAACAATGACGGATACTTTTTATACATGTAGGGTAGTATAGATTTAGGTATATGTTTGTTTGCCTTAAGTATGTTATTATATGAGTAATCGACGATTTAAAATATTGATGTTTATTATATTTGTGTCTTTTAGTTTGAGTGTATTTTAGTAAAATATGATATATAAAAATAGCTAAATAATAAGTGATAAATAAGTGCATTAATATGGTTTTAAATACTGTGTTTATTAAAGTTATGTGACAATAGTGCATAGCTGTAACAGGTTTAATATGATCAAGAATTATGAAGAAAACAGAAGGCCTAGACCATTTAGTGAAATATACATTATTATACAAAATTGCAAAAAAGTAGGTTGTGAGTTGAACTAGGATCGTTACGTAAAAACCCGAGATAACTGCTCTTCAGATCGAATGGCAATCGCTTCAGTACCGTCTTCCTTGCGCACGTAAATACGCCCGTCCCTTGTCCATACGTATTTCCAATTTTTTAATTTCTTGAGTTCACGTGCTTGTCCGTGCAGCACTCGGTTACGCTTGGTAAGTCTTTCATTAACATAGATCCTTTTGGCTACGTGATCGGGTAGGCTTAAGTCCGAAGAAGTAGTGTCTCTTCGTACCCTGGCGCTCTTAATTAGGTCATCTCGGAGAGATCTTCGCGCGAGCCGCACCACCAACAGCCGCGGCGGCTGCTGCGGGCCGGCGGCGGCGGTGGCGACGATGCGGTGCGGCCCGACTCGCCGCGCGTCCACCACGTCGCGCTCCTCCAGCTCCACCTGCAGCTTCTTGGCCAGCTGCAGCACGATGTGTCCAGCCGACTCGCCCGGGTATTCGGGAACACCACTTATTTGCAAATCATTACTAAGACTTGCTCGTTCGCGATCATTAAGTTCATCCTCTAGTTGGCTGACAGTTTTATTTAGGTTATTAGAGCTGGAAACCTGTTCTTTTAACTGTTTAATTTCGGACTTCAGCGAAATATTTTCACTTTCCAATATGTTTAAACGAAGGTTGTACGATCCGATTTCATTTCTGAATTCATTAAGTTGGTTTGTAAGATCATTAAAGTCTTTTTTAAAATCCCTGCTGATGGATGTTCTAAATTCAGAAAATTTCGAGTCTAATACGTTTTTTAACATATCGACGGTTAGGGATTGGTGGCTAGTGCCAGTAGTTTTTTTTTCAGTACCTACTACATGCTGTAAATCATCACATGACATGTTCGTAACATCTAATATGCTATTTTGCGTTTCATCGTCACAATGGAGTAGTTGGGGTTTGCGAATCGGAGTACTATCGTTCCTATCTTTGCGCTGCGTAGTGTTTTCACACAAGTTGCATCTCCAAGACCCGATTTTAGTATAGTTGGCCATGTAAGCTGCGGAAGTTATATTAAGGCATTGATAGTGGTAAGGAGCTTTACAGAGGCAGCATTTAATCAAATCCGTTAAGTCCACCTTTCGTTGACAGGCCAAGCAGTTCATCTTTGTAATATAAAGTATAGTCAATGTGTAGGTAGATACGTGGGTATGTATGCGTAAAGCTGTTGGCGTTAGATAGCACTTAGACGGGTAAGAGGCTACGAGAATTTGTGTACTCACACGCAGTTTTGATATGTCGCGCTGCAATTGGTTGCTGGTTCGTAGTAGACAAGACTACGAACTACGATGCACAGTTCTGTCCCTTTCTGGTCTCGCGTCGCTCTTGTCTGGCACCGCTTCTCACGTCCGCGCGTCGCTACGCGTAGACAGCTGATACACTGGTACTTGGATACAGACGTTGAACCGTTATTTTAAAATTTAGTTTATATATCTTGATTTTTCGCGTTAACAATGGGTTTTTTATAAAATTCACTTTTACTATCGTGAGCCTCGCAATGTTCTCTTCATTAGAGTATAATTTTTGTTCCAAAAAACTGGTTATATACTATTTTTTTCCGACAATTATTAGGAGTTGAATTTTAGCATTACCGTATGTAAGTAGTGTTTTCGACTAACTGAAATTAAATATAGCTTTCCTATCCCTACTTTAATGTTGAAGTATAAATAGTAAACCCACGAATAGATAGATAACTAATTTATTTATGTTAACATAGCACAATACAATCACTATGCAGATCTTGTGTTGAAAAGATTTATGTTTTGGGAACTTGAATGACGTTGGGTTACAAACTGGTTACTTTTTTAGTTAATATACATAAGATTTTTCACCTAAAATCTATAATTTATTAACACTTTATAACACAAAAATCCCTAAAAAATAAAGAATAAATAAAGGAAAGAAAAATTTCGACACAGGCGGGATCCCGCGAAATTTTTCTTTCCCTTATTTATTCTTTATTTTTTAGTAATATCCCCACATGAGGTTTTCATGAACAAAAAGATTAAAACAAAAATCCCTTCTATTCAACAGAATCCAAGGTCCGTTCGGCGGTGGCAACCAAGACTGGTACAAGTTCGAAGTGGCCGTGATGGTGGGAGGAGGAATAGGAGTGACCCCGTACGCCTCCATCCTCAACGACTTGGTATTCGGTACCTCCACCAATCGATACTCTGGGGTTGCTTGTAAAAAGGTAATGTATTATTACATTGTGTAGTAAATTAATATTATTTCTATGGATATTAGTTAGGATATTAGGAGGACGCATTTGGACCAAATAGCGAATATGCTCAAAAAGGGAGGCGTCTGAAGAATGAAGAATAGAAGAGCATTTATTAGAAGATTGATGGATATAAACGGAGCTAAAGAGGTTTGACAAGATAGTAAAAAGTGGCGATCAATAGTCTCTGCCTAGCCCAATGGGAACGAATGGGGTGGGTATATACCTATTGTATTGTAGGTATATATTATATTACATATACATGTATATTAGTTTGTATACATCAGTCTTCACTTATAACCAAATTATTGTTCAGTAAATGTGATTTGCTATTTCATAATACAAAAAATACTTTCACATTATTATTTCAAACAAGTAATGCTTACTCCTCCGAAATGCAGTTGAGAAAAAAAATATTTTATTGCAGGTTTACTTCTTATGGATTTGTCCTTCCCACAAACACTTTGAGTGGTTCATCGATGTCCTGCGAGATGTGGAGAAGAAAGATGTCACAAACGTACTGGAGATCCATATATTCATCACTCAGTTCTTCCACAAATTCGACTTAAGGACTACAATGCTTGTAAGTCTCATACCACTTTCTCTATCTGCTGGGCAAGCACGAGCGCAAATTTATCGACACGATAACGGTTAGAATGAGATGGCAGTATACGATACAAAGTAAGTGCGTAAGAGATGACTGCTTTATCCCACGCGATAACTAGTTTAAACATGGCTCGTGCTTGTTCTGCTGATGTTTCTCTGTCCATTTTCGTTTGTGTAAAGTCTCTATGTTTTGTATCATTAAAATAATATCGATACATACTCCCTTTAAACTTTAAACCCGAAAAAAAACTTCAAAGTTATAAATTCCTCAGCCACTTTTGGAAATTGAGTGGCGGAAAATAATCGATTGAAAAGTGCTCAAACCTTAAGTCACCTCTTAAGAACACTTACGGGAAGAAATGGAGTATACATACATACATATACTCACGGCTATAAATCCCTAGAAGAAGTATCCAGAGCTAAGGAATTAGAAATTCCTCAGCCACTTTTGGAAAATTGAGTCGGGAAAAGATGGTAAAGTAAAGGTTGTTGATTTAAATGGAGTATATATCCTGTATTAATCTGACACAGCTATGAAAATAATGTATTTAATTTTTTTTAGTACATCTGTGAGAACCACTTCCAACGGCTATCGCGCACATCCATGTTCACGGGTCTGAAAGCAGTCAACCACTTCGGCCGGCCCGACATGTCGTCTTTCCTCAAGTTTGTTCAGAAGAAACATAGTTATGTGAGTTCCGTTTTATTTTATGAAATATATAATAAATGAGTTTGCAGGAAATAGTCTACTTTAAACCAAAACTGTCAATCAGTAATCTATTGGCAAATCTGGATACTACCAGGAACAACAGCCAAATGTTGATGTATATTTTTTTTTATAATCATGATAAGGTTTAAGGTATAGAAAGAATGATAAAAAAATAAACTATGTAAAAGAAAAATGACACTCTTCAAACCTATAGTATATACTTTTATACATTACGGCTGACTGCACAGCAAACTATTAAAAAGTTATTTACTGGGAAGAAAGTAGTTTGAATCTAAAACGATTCTTCATTTTCAGGTTTCGAAGATAGGAGTTTTCTCATGTGGTCCCAGGCCACTCACAAAATCTATAATGTCGGCGTGCGAGCAAGTGAACCGAACTAGGCGACTACCTTACTTCATTCACCATTTCGAAAACTTTGGATAAAATACCAAACTACGATTAGAAGAATAATAAATATAATTGTTATTAGCACTGTGATTTACTATTTAAATTTCATTGCATATGTTACCATTTCTAGAAAGTAGTCAAAAATCTCAATTGTTGTATTTTTTTACTTTTATATAAAATCAGTATAGTACAAAATATCTGTCAAATAAGAAAGCAAACTAAACATTCATTTTATTTATATTGTAAAGAAATACTCAAAGCTTCAAACACAATTTTTCCAGTTTTTCATTACATAAAGTATTTCAAAGTATAATTTGTTTGTCATCGATCAAACCGTCATAATTATCTGAACAATAATATTAGTTAGAACCACATTAAGTTTACTATGTAAGTGTAAATAATTATTTAAATAAAATTGTGTTCATAATCAATATTTTTTTTATTTTTTGAGTACTGAATATTCGTGTTATATTATTTTTATGCCATTATGCGAAATGTCTTCGTAGTTACCCATTTAATTTCAATAGTATCACCATAAGATGCAATGTCATGAGGTAGATTACGAAAATCTTTTATTTGGTGATAGTTCACATTTCTTAATATATCACCCTAAGTCAAATGGAGTATATATATTATCCCACCAAAAAGATTTTGTAATAAGCTAGTCAAGTCTCGATGGAGCTGCAAGTGTATCTCCAAAAAGTAATGAAATCTAGATAACGTCGTGCCAAGCCTAAGGTTCCTCACTAAGATTTATTTATTACTAGGTTGGCATGGGATCGTTGGATGCCAATAAAAGGAGCGAAGCGAGCAATTGCCTGATTATCAGATATTACTTATCGTTGAATATCTCAACACACGTTGCTATGCAATTTGTTATGATTCTTTGAATATACTTGTTGGTTTACATCCAAATTTTTATCAAAATTGACATAAACCATCTAGACATGGTCCTTGACCACCGTGCAAAATTTCAGGGTTCTGAGTTGAGCCGTTTGGGAGGAGTACGATCACAACGAAATGCAAAAGTCGGGGGTAAATGGAGCTTCGCTCCAATTATAGTTAATGTTGTATGACTGTCCTTGTACTTGTACCCACTAACGCATAAAAAATGTTCTGGTCTTATCCAAAGGTTCTCAAATAGGTGCCTGGAAATGCAGCGAAATGGTTCCAGTAATGTTTGTGTATTTATTATCGAATTGAATGAAGTCGTTTTTAAAAACGCTCTGAATTCCCCGATGGGAACTAATATTTGAGTATATGTATCTGACTTACGTTAACGATCTGTTTGGAGACCCATCACCCACGATACTTTATTTCTACCATCTTCTCCCCAATCAACTTCCTAATGTAAATGAGGTATTTCTATGGTCATGAGTAAAAAAAATATGTATGTATATCAACAATCTTGATAAGTTAACCACACATTTGTCTTTCGAAAAGAAACACTGATGTTGGATGTACTCAGGATTCGAGCTCACATCTCCTGCACTAGAAGCGGAAGCCTTTAAACAACCGTACTCTAAAGTAAGGCTATATAAATATAAATAAGCTGTGCAGTTGCGGCTTTGAATAGCACTATCCCATTTCAGTGTTTAACTGTTATCCGAAAGATTTTCGAGGTAAAAAAACTTGACTTAAAAAAACTAAACTTCAGGTCAACTTCAAATCAGAAATCAAACTTAAAGTTTGCAAGCATGTCATAAAAAGTGTACCTCATATAAACATACATACATACAAATACATATACTCACGGCTATGAATCCTTAAAAGGGGTGGCCAGAGTTAAGTTAAGTTAAGTGGGGTAAAGATTGTAAAATAAAGGTTCTTGGTGATGGGTCTCCAACCGCATTGCCCAAAAGCCCCAACTTATGAACACTCACGGACAGTAATGGGGTAGTGTTATTCGAAGCCGAAACTACAGATCTCTTTCACCAATTTACTAGGTAACAATTTACTCTCTAGCTACCAATCAATATTTTTTTGCTTTGAAAATGAAAAAATAGAAGTAATCGCAAAGAGAAAGGTCTAGGAAAAACCTAATTGAATATGGTTCAACTCCTATCGACGTTATATTTATTTTTGTGGATTATTAAAATAAATAATAATGCATTATTTTACATACAACAGATGTTAACTTTACCTATTTCAATTTTTCTAGGCGACCGCATTCCAACGGTATCGAGGCGACTGTCTTCATTTAATCTGCTTTAAGATATATTTAGATTTTTTGCCTACAATTTTCCAAAAAAAAAGCAAAGGGTTAATCCAGCATTATTATTAGAACTTGTAGGGGGTCCATCTTAAAAGGAGACAAGTGAAAGGTATTGATCGAGCTGTTTATGTATTCACACTTTACATACATACAAAGTTATCACCTTAGAATTTGTTCCTGGCAAACCTTTCGGGCTTCATTTACAATCACCAGTCTTTTTATACGTGCCAAATATATATATCCCTAAAAAGGTAGCCAGAGCTTTGAAATAGGAAAATTCTTACCCACTTTTGTAAGTTGACTGGGGAAAAGAGGGTAATAATAAATAATTGTTGGTGATGGGTCTCCAACCACATCGCCCAAAAAATATTTAAGATGCCCCTACACCTTAAGGTCTCTCACGATCACTCACGGGTTAATGGGGTAGTGCTATTATTTGACGCTCCAAGCGTAAAAACTGTAGGGTTTATTCATGTTTTATTTCCTATTGCATACAGTGCCTAAGAAGGTACTAAGATAATTCCGAAGATCAAAATGTCCACCACTTAGTATCTATGATGGCTTGGTGGGATATATTTCACGAAGGTGTCCTTATAGTCTATTTATGTTAACAAGGTGTGGATACAAACAAAAACGCTGCGTCTTCACCACATTTTTTTATCCGTAACCTATTACGGTAGCCACTACTGCCTGCGTGTACTATTTAACTGTCATATATCCTTTACATGCTTTTATGCTGTGTAGTGTCGGCTATGCTGTGTAGTGTCGGCTATGCTGTGTAGTGTCGGCTTAGAATAGCACCACCCCATTTCTTCCGGTGGGTGTACGTAAGAGGCGACTAACGGTATTGGGGCTTTTAAGGGATTTTTGGGCGATGCGGTTGGAGAGCCATCACCAACAACCTTTATTTCCCCATCTTTTCCCCACTCAACTTTCCAAAAGTGGCTGGGGAATTTCTAATTCCTTAGCTCTGGCTATCCCTTTAAGGGATTTATAGCCGTGAGTATATGTATGTATGTATGTATCCTTTACAATCCCATGTCTATCTCTATTACGATATAATATTTCTTTATTGAGTGATAATTCTGGATAATATTAGCTCTAGCATTAAATAGCAGTACAATGAAGTATAAAGTTAAATCATAAGCAGTGTTTTAATATAAAAGTAATAGTAAATTAGCAAGTTTAGCCTTGCTTCACATCACTGAGCTTTAATTAAGGTCAAACAAACTGAACCGTAAAACCATTTAATTTGCAGCATTCAGTTTACGTTCCAAGTCAGTTTTGTGGCCAACCGAATGCCGGAGATTTTGGCCTTCCCTTCATATAGGCTTTAAAATCATTGTAACAATGTTGCAATGTAACGCATCAACACTTTTGTAACTTTTATTGTTATATCCATAGTTTATGATGTCGAACGAACAACTTGCAGAACTTGCTGGTTAATAAGAGCTAAATAACACCATTAAATGAATATGACTCTCAATAATAAAATGAAAAACTCCCTGTATTTTAAGATTGGAATCATTTTGAAATCTAGCTAATAGGAACTTTAAATTTATTTCTATATTTATGTGAAGAATTTCACATGACGGTATCATTGAAAGAAATACCACCTTCTAAACCAACTATATAACATATTAAACCGAGTGTAAATAATTTGTCAATAAGTTAATCTGGACAAGTAAACCTCCGTTTGTATAAACTAATCCGTGTCCTTCTCTCACATTTGTATGCATCTATTGTGTGTGGATAATTAGTTTTACACTACATTCTCTATTCCTGAGGCATCTGGTTGCGCAACATAACCCTTGACGACGTCGTATCACTAATTACTTGTCACATATTTACATAAGTGAATACTTGCCTCTGTTCTCGTTATGTATTATTTAACCGTTCTTTGTTGAATTCTTTACTTTGTTCAATCAGGTTTCGAAAAATTAATATCATGAACGATGAAATAAGCCGTGATAAAATAATCATGTTATTTATTGTTCAGAAATGAAAAAGAGGAACTCAGTTTACCTCTTGTCGTAAATTGACGAAGACATACTTTTGATTTCTTAAAATAATATAATATGCTCAATCATATCTTTCAATGTAAACTTTACTAGTTCTCTGTTGTAGACACGAGTAAATTCAAATCCTAAGTCGAGCCCTCACCAAGGCTTTACCTCTAAAGTCATATGGTACATTCATCCGGTTGGTTTCGTGAAGATATCCATATGATGAATGAGTTGACCTCAAACAATGAAACTTTAGTTTTTTTTTTTATATCTTGGAATTAGTGTGTATGATATTGTTTTTTTATTATTATTTTTCTGTGTGAAAATACAGAGAGAATATACAATATACTTATTTTTGTGCTGTGTCTTCCTTTGTACGTGTGTAGCAGCGAATACATGTTTTTATTTCTTTCTTTCTTCTTTCTTTCAAACATGAAAAATGTTGTTAGAACAAAACGGCAATACTGACGAGGCAAAAAATACTTTACTCACTTTAAGCACCAGGTGACAGAATGTCTTGTAATTTAATTAATAATCGACTTAAATATGGGAGTATGCCAATTTGATCTGAGATCAGTTGACATCCATTATTAGGAGATTAATTAAAGTGGCCCGAAGGTCGCAGGTTCGATCCATATTGACGGCTAATATTTGTAAAATGATGTTCGTATATTTGATGTTAACTGTAAGTTTAAATAAAATACTACTAAATGTGTAGTCTCTGTTGAGTTAATATCTCAAACTTCAAATCATTATAGCAATTAATTTTGAGCTTACTTGATTAATGCTATATGTCCGCAAATATTTGTTATAAAAAGGTATTTAATATGCTTAATGTTATGAAATGTGGCCGTGAATATAAATGTTAAATTAAAGAAGTTAGTTTTAGGATCTTTATTAGCTATTTGACAAAATCTGCGAACATACCTAATATACTCACGGCAAGAAATCCTTAGAAGGGGTAGCCAGAGCTAAGGAATTAAAAATTTAAGGTTAAAAGTAAAATTAACTTAGGAAGTTGAGTGGGGAAAATATGGTGAAATAAAGATTCTTTGGGATGGGTCTCCAATCACATTGCCTAAAAATTCATTAAAAAGTTAAATATCTGCGAAATTAATATTAAGTTATCTACTTTAAAATATAAAAGGTAAAAAATATTGAAAAACTTTCTATATGATCAACATAATTCATTTACTTATATATTTTCAACAATTGATTAGAATTATACTAAAAACATATATACATACGTATACTTACGCCATTATTTTTCAAAGGGGTAGGCAGAGAGAGCGGCCACTTTGTGCAATACTGGCAAACCTCTCTAGCTTTCTTATACTAATAAATAATCACATTATATAACATGTAGAAGAATAATTATTTACTGACGAATCACAGTTGACCCACAAACTTGCGAACAATGTTCTCACAAAACATACAGTGATTAATTACAAAACATACAATTAATAATAATACCACCAATGACATTTAATCGTACTCCCTTCCAACACGTCATTGAAATACGATTGAACACAACCTACACCATTTCTTGAATTCATAAAGTTATTATATAATTATACTCATTACAAGGTACTACCTTAAGGAAATTGGTAAAATGTATTTGTAGAACTAATGTGGATGTTAGTAGAAGACGACCTCGGAGGACACATTTGGATCAAATAGAGAGTGCATTCAAAAAGGCAGACGTCTGTAGTATGAACAATAAAAGAGCGTGTAAGAAAAAATTAAGCTAAAGAGGTTTTCTAGGATCGTACAAAGTGGTGATCAAATTACGAGGGTTGAAAGGAGTAATGTGTGATTATATCTAGGAATATCTGACATCCTAAAGCTCTTTTACGTCAAGATGTATTTTGTATATCATATAACAGAAAGATATATCCACTGTACACAATTACCTATGCATATTACTACAAGAACTACAGCCAGCTGTGTATACCGTGAATACCCCAACCGTGATAGCCCAGTGGGTAGAACACTCGGTTATCGTGCAAACGACTAGAGTTCAAATCCTGGGTCGGGCCTACACCAATTTGTCTTTTCTAAAGACATATGTGTGGTTAATTTATCATGGTTGTTAACGGTGAGGGAAAACATCGTGAGGAAACCCACATGGCTTAGTTGTACTTAGTCATGTGACAGTGTATTCGTACAAAACGGCGATAGGCCTGCCCCCTATCACGTGAGTACACTGTCCATGCAAAACGTGGGTACTCTGAACACCAGGTGACAAAGTCACGTGATGTTCAGAAGTATTAGTACCTCTGCCAACCCCTTCGGGGATATTCGGCGTGAACGTTTATGTCTTATGTCTAACTACAGCCAATAACTAGTTATAATTTATGACTTTATCGCTCTGAGACGTATAAAAAAATAAGAGTGGGTAACACGCAAGTACACTGAGCATGAGCAATTAAGAACCTATTAAGAAATATTACAGAATACAACTTTCCTTTTCAAATCACCGCGGGTTGGTTCAAAGGGCTATTGTGAAATATTGTAGCTCTCACACAGAAAAAAATATAAGTATACTCTTTGTGATAGCAAAACATACACATTAAGGGTCATCAATCATCATATAATTAATTTTACAACTGGGTGGTTTAGAAGGGAAACTAATACGACGATATAATAATTAACACAGCTACAAATCGCAAAAAGCCAAGGTTTTGAAGTTTAGTGGGTAAAAGACTGTAATATACCGGTGATTAGTGATGGCTGATAGTTCGTCAGCAACAACTTCCAACCATAACTGAAAAATTCCACATACCCTTTTTCGTCTCCTAGGCCACGCTAGGAAAAAAATAGATACGTGCTAATATAAGCTGATACAACGCAGCTGCTACATATTAATATACAATACTCCTATATCCTACCACCTTTATGCAGATTATCTTCAGAATTACACACAGGCTAATTTTGACCAAATAAATATGTCCATAAGCTTAATTAATAATGATTTAATGCAAATTTTGAAATGGAGTGAAGCATATGGATTGAAAGTTAATCCGAATAAAACGCAAATAATAATAGTTGGTAGCTCACGAAATATTTTCAAGATTGATTATAAATCACTACCGCCTGTTTTATTTGACGGCACATCCATTCCTTTCAGCGCTGCTGTAAAAAACCTTGGTGTGATGATAGATAGCACCTTATCTTGGGTGCCGCAACTGGAATTAGTAAGCCGGAGGCTGTTTGCGTCAGCAGGGTCCCTCAGGAGGCTACGTAACTTTCTCCCTACTGCTACCAAAACTGCGTTAGCCCAATCTCTTCTACTAATATGCTCATCACATAGATGTTGCCCTCAGCGGGGATCGAATCGCAACCTCTGACTGTACCGAGAGGCTAAACACCTATCCACGCGGCCACGAACGTCGTAAAAATATGTAATAAGTTAAAATCATCAAATTGTTAAAAGGGCCTTAACAAGCCGCTTCATATCACACAAAACACATAATATTATGTAAGTAAGACTAATAAGTAATTTATCTTCGTCTCATGACCCAATTGTGCAGCGGAGTGAAGTGAATTAAATTAATGACGCATGTTTTGACAGTAGCATAAACAATGATAGCTCTGAAACTGTTTGTTCTTTTTATACTCGTACTTTTAATTGTTTTAAATTTGGAATAGATTTTTTTTGTTGTTGCGTAGGCTTAGAATGTCACTACCCATTTCTGCCCACGGGTGTCGTAAGGCCACTAAGGGTATTGGGCTTTTTTTATAGTAGTTTTTGGGCGTTGCAGTTGAAGACCCATCATCCCAACGATACTTTATTTCTATTAGCTTGTCCCCTATCAACTTCCAAATGTGGCTGAGGAGTTTCTAGCTCTGAAACTCTGGCTATCTCTCTTTGGGATTTATAACCGTGCGTATCAAGTTAGCCCAATATTAAATTAACTTGTACTATGGGATACTAACTCAAGGAAATATTTGATATTACATGAAACACATATAAATAACATCAAAAACTAAGAATCAATAATTTATGTTCACCACATAAATGTATGTATGTATGTTTAAATTTTAATCATTGTTTTGTTTTATTCCTTAATTGCAGTGTTGCCGTAGGCAGCCATTAGAGGCTGAGTTTTACTGACAGTTCAAACAAAGCCTTATAGATTGCCTATCGCGCTCCATCACGAAATCACAAAGAGTTTACATTAAAGTCACTGAAACATAAACTTATGACTGATAACGACACGTGTTCACAATGCTTGTGGTTAAACTAACAGAAAAACTTGATTTTTAATGATTGCACTCACTCACTCACAGTCCGCAAATCACGTTTAATGAAATTATTTTTTTGTTTTTCATTTCTCATATTATTACTATTGTTAATTTTCATTACATTATTTTTATTTAATAGATATTTTTTCTTAGATTATGTGTAAATTCCATCTCATTTAATTATTTTGTTTTGTTCGTTACAATGGTTGTATCTCAAACTTTTAAGTCGTATTATGGGCCCCCACGATACTAGGCCTAGTGTAGGGGCTACTAGTATATCAATAATTTAAACACGGCTAAATGTTGCACTCAACCTACTCTGTAAACTCTGTAAATACCTTATATCCTGTAGTTAGGTTAAAAACGCAACTAAGGAAAAAACCCCGGGAATTGTATACTAAGGAATTAAAAAATATAAACATTATTATCAAACCATATTTTTATCATACAAGTTTCCTGTACGTAATCATGCATGTGTAATAAAAATTAGTTATCAGTTTTGACCCCTAAGCTACGGATACTCTGTCTATCCAAAAATTGGTACTTTCACCTCATTATCACTCCAGACTAGTCACTAAATATTCTCTGCTTTAAATAATACTTCCTAACATTTCCATCTACTTTTACAATCAGCTGTACCTAAACCTGTGTGTTAAACATTTCGAAACCAAAAAAGTTGATGGCAGGAGCAAAGATTGTGGAACATGGGAACAATTTTGATAGGTATAGAACTAAATCACCCACCATTCTTAAAGTGAAATTCGAAACCAAGACTACACAGTCCACATATACTATTACTACTGTGTGTTAAACTATATATAATACTTTTGTTGATAAAACTTTCACTATCTTGAAAAGAAACCTACAATACTAAGTATGTTCTAAGACTAATAAGTGTACTTGACTCAATCCGGAAATCGAGAGCGTGGGTGGGCTCGTTGACAGTGAGTTGGCGAAGCCCTTGAGGCCTACTTCCTATCACGCCTTGCTCTACTTCAAAATTAGCTAATGAACTGTTGTAATATATGATATTTCTTTCATAAGGTATTAATTATCGTTGTGGAATTATAAAAATAAAAGGAATTAAGATTATAAAGCTCAAGATTTTTGCCAAGATCTTGCAATGTGGCGATCTACAGTACCTACTTACCCGTATGGGGACTAATAGCATGAGTATATGTATTTATATATGTTGTGGAATTGTTGTGTTGGGGCTTCGATTTTTTTTCCTGTGAGCGGTTGACTTACAAGGCGACTTGGGGAATGGGGGCTTTTTGCTTGGCAATTTCGCTGCATATCTACCTCCAACAACCTTTGTTTTATAATCTATTTCCAATGTTCCAAAAGAGGCTAAGAGATCTGATTCTGAAGATCTAGCTATCTCTCATTAGATTTTATTGCCGTGAGTATATTTATATGTATATATTTTTGGACTTATAAATTGGAATTAAGGACGAGTAAGTTTTTTAGCCAACGCGGATATTGCTGCATTCTTCATTTTGTGTTCTACCTAATTTGTTTCAGTTTTGGAAAGACAGAGAGAAATTATTTTAACTGATACATATAAAACGTCGCAAACCAATATTTGAAAAAAATATCAACATTTACTTAAAACCGATTTCTAGCATGAAATTACTTTTATAAAACATTAATGCGTTAGTTCTTTCTAAAGCGAGAATTTCTAACTATCTATTACCGCTAACGTAGCGTAGAACAATAAAATACGTATTTGCGTGGATATAATTCTACATTACACAGCATTACGTTGCAATTATGAGTAAAAAGTGTCTTGTGTAACTTTGTTTACTTGCACATTTGCAGCCAACAATATTAACTGTAAAGCATTAGCGGAATTTAAGTACCCTTTGACATGTAGACTTGCGAAGATGCATATAGATAACCCTGTTGTCACATTCTTATAGTAATGCATGTGAAAAACAAATGTCAAATAAAAGTTTCGACAGAAAGGGAGAACGGAAGAAATGAATAGTTGTCCCTTTCATTCACGCTTTCGTTCCGCGGTCGGTGTTTGTGCGCGAGAGTGAAGGCAACGCCAGTTTTCAGTGAAGCGCGTGGAGCCGACGCGACGTGCGGCTACGCGACCTCTACTTATCGGCTATCCATACTAGTTTTTCCAGTGTTGTGACTTTTTAACCGAAGGATATGTAAACCATACAGCGGCACACATGTTCTCGTTCGTATCGGATTACTCAGGATCGATTACAGGTGATTTTTACTGGTATTACAAAGTGTCGTCGGTTCAGCCGGCGAGGTAGCGAGGACGAGCCGTCACCGCACCGCGACCCCGAACTCGACATCCTTGTCCTCAATTAAAAACAATTTACTGCAGCTTATGTTTGAATTATAGATTTCTTGACTCATTATAATCGCTAAAACTATGGTTAAAACACATAAAAATATGCCTTGGTAGCATTAAGTATGAAGTCATGGCGCGCGCGTTTATGTCTAATCTATTCGACTCCATGTTTATCAACAACCTCTTAAATGCACTTCGAACGGATAAAGGATGTACTTATTTGTAAACTAAAGACTTAACCTTTTAAGAGCACGGGTTTCCTCGATCCTTAGCGTAAACAAACATGTTGGGTATAATGTCAAATTGAATATTAAATTAATAACACAATTCAACCGTGAGATTTGAATACTTGTATTTATTTGCGTAATCACACAGTTAAAATATATTAATACAATAAATTTTACACGAACGTTTTATAAAAACATGTTACAATAACAATATCATGCTTTAAAACTGATATGAAAAGAAATTTCAATTAGCAGTACAATTTTTATCACCGTGTTAAGTTTTAATAAAAACAGGCGCACATTTTCAAGAATGATAAAATGTTGGTTTAGAATTTGTATCGAAGTTCAATTAATGGTTGTTACAAGATTAATATTTTCCGAATTAAACCGATTTAGTTGTAATCGATGGCGTGGCGTACAGTGTTGAAACGGCACGCTACTTATCTGTATCGGTTCCAATTATTTTGTAAGGCGATAGCAATTGTCGAGCTGTGAACCAAACTAAGTGCGGTTTGCCCATTGCACCACTTCGGGACAGCTGATTTTAGTTCCGATTTATATAGTTCCATTCATTTTAATATCGAAACAAACTTATATCACTTATAAAAAATGTACATTGTGAGTAAGGTATATATAAAATTGTTGAACTTATACGTGACATATCGCAAAATCAATCGTCGTTCATTTAAAGATATTTGATTTAAACCAATATTATACCATTATAATAGCGGCTATATCAATCAATACGTTATCTATTCACGGTTCAAAATAAAACAATGTTTAGTTCAAATTAGTTGTGAAGGCAAGAACGGATATTTGATATTCAAGTCTAAAGTCTTGTTTTAAAAAGTATCCACGGAAAAAATGCATACAAAAACTAGACTTTTATAATTCACATACATACATATACTCACGGCTATAAATCCCTAGAAGGGGTAGCCAGAGCTAAGGAATTCGAAATTTCTCAG
The DNA here is from genome assembly GCA_963576735.1 of Bedellia somnulentella. NCBI lineage: Eukaryota > Metazoa > Arthropoda > Insecta > Lepidoptera > Bedelliidae > Bedellia > Bedellia somnulentella. The sequence goes on from OY755184.1 coordinate 10,438,698, forward strand.
CCACGTTTGGAAAGTTGAATGGGGAAAAGATGGTAAAATAATGGTTGTTGGTGATGGGTTTCCAACCGCATCGCCCAAAAATCCCTTAAAAGCCCCAATACCGTTAGTCGTCTCTTACGTACACCCACCGGAAGAAATGGGGTAGTGCTATTCTAAACCGACACTACACAGCTCTAAAAATGTTAAAATCAAGACGCACGGCAGTGCGTCAAGCCAAGCCAAGGCGGCGAGCGCGCACCGTATGTGTATATTACACGAACCATTTGGAGCGACTTTTTACACCATCATAACTCAAAATCTAATCAACATAAACCATCCAAATTTGGGTCATTTGTTGATATCAAGGATACAAACTAGTAGCCCAATTTCCATAAATACATAACAAAGGGTTATTAAGATATAAACGTCCAAAAATCGCGATTTTTTTAGTGGCTCACTGACATATAGATCAAAAAGCTAACCCACTTCCAGATATCCCAGGAAGTTGAAATTCGGCATCCAGGTCGGATTTAATTTGGCTAGTTTTCACCACAAAATCAAATTAAAATGTACCTAGCAGATAAGTTGATTATCATGATAACTCGTATGTGGAAACGAGCCAAGTTAAATCCAAACTTTAATTTAACTTGTTATCTACTTTGTATTTCAGGATTATCTGCAGTGCTAGGCAACCATTCAGATATCAATCCTTTTGTCTGCGAAGTCTTTTAGTTAACATGTTATAAATTTTTGTATTGTATTTGCTTGGCTAACATTTTTTACATTTAAAATGTTTTTGGTGGGATTAATTTTACCAGAATGATGAAACCCAGTCTAACTGAAAAATTACACCTTAAACCGTAACTTTATTCCATATCGTAAATAATCACAAGGAAATCCGAAAAGTGGGTAATCTGATATTCAAGGAGTACTTTGGCTTATGTACATACATACATATACTCACGGCTATAAATCCCTAGAAGGGGTAGCCAGAGCTAAGGAATTAGAAATTCCTCAACCACTTATGTCTTATGTCCCAGCAAAATATAATTTAATAATTTACGCACACAAAAACCAACCAATCAATACCTTTAATATAAAAATATTGAGTCCTTAGAATTCAATTCATACAACTTACAATATATAAAAAAACACAGTACTAAATAGCTGCAATACTTCTACTTAAGAGAACCCAATTAATTTAAGTGCAATACGCAAAGTGTCAGGTGTATTTGACATATAGCTTATCGGTGAAGAAATACGAAGTATAAATTGTATCACATAAGGAAAGCTTAGCATACACGCTAGTCATGTTGAATATTAAAGCTGTCAATCCAAGCTAGGATTTGTGCTGTAGGTAGTTTCAAAGTGTTCTAATATCCAATAGGATTATTGAAAGAAACTGTGCATTTATACAATAGGCTATTTGACTGTAATAAAAATAAACATTTCTTTTATTTCATTAGTCTTAATATTTCTTTTTTGGAGCAATATGTTATAATGCGTGATAAAAATATTGCATTATTTCACTAAAATCCGTCTTCTAAATTAAGTATTTTTGATGCAACTGTCACGTTACTAAAAACGACCGTGATTGGCTATTTCTATAATGACGTAGATTGCACATAAACAGACTGTGTATCGCTTCGCTCATTGGTGTTTAATGCGGAATTGACGTCATTTGTGCTACAGCCGCCATATTACTTAAAGTCGCGTTTTCGCGGCACATTTGAATATTGCATTTTCTTTTACGATTTTTTTAATAAAATAGCTAAAATGAAGACAGAAAATATTTTTTTAGGGCTCCTTATAAACAAATTAACACCGTAAGATAGTTTTCAAAACTTAGTAAAATAGCCTATTGTAGAATTATGCCCCACCATTATATTAATTATATTTGCCGTGTAGTGCCGGCTTAGAATGTCGCTACCCCTCTCTACCCACGGGTGTCGTAAGAGGCAACTAAGGGTATTGAGGCTTATAATTGGATTTTTGGGCGATGCGGTTGGAGACCCATCACCAAAAACCTTTATTCTTATCATCTTTTCCCCACTCAACTTTCAAAAGTGGCTGAGGAATTTATAATTCCTTAGCTCTGGTTACCCCGTTAAGGGATTTATAGCCGTGAGTATATGTATGCATGTCTATGACATTATTATACCACATCGCCCAAAAATCACTTAAAAAGCCCTATACCCTTAGTCACCTCTTACGATCACCCATGGGTAGAAATAGGGTAGTGTTATTCTAAGCCGTCACTACACGGCAATGTCATCGACTTATCCTGTATTTACATTTTAGATGCCAAAAGGCAATTCATGCCGTTGTGAATTTAATAGGTTAATTCTTGTCCTATGTTTGCTCCATATTTACTTTTTTATTATAATAAATCAGTCAAAACTCAATACAATCGTATTCAAAACCTATTCAATACGTCTATACACGTGATAGATACGTACTGTTCGTAACACAACAAATAACACGAATTATCACATTCTTTACATACATACGTGTTTTAGTTATAAATAGATTTGTACACTTAGAACATGAATGAATCAGAGTTTTAAAATACAACATGAATAAACTGCTGTGTCGGCTTAGAATATCACTACCCCATTTCTTCTCGTGCTTGGTAAGAGGCGGCTAAGGGTATTGGGGCTTATAAGGTAATTTTTGGGCGTTGCAGTTGGAGACTCATCACCAAAAACATTTACTTACAATCTTTTCCCCACCCAACATCCAAAAGTGGCTGAGGAATTTATTATTCTGATGCATTGGCTACCCCTTCTAGGGATTTATAGCCGTGAGTATCGTGATACGTGATAGCTCAATGGGTAGAACTTCGGTTAACGTGCAAGCGACTAGTGTTCAAATCCCAGGTCGGGCCTACACCAATTTGTCTTTTCTAAAGACATATGTGTGGTTAATTTATCATGGTTTTTAACGGTGAGGGAAAACATCGTGAGGAAACCTACATGGCTGTGTTGTACTTAGTCATGTGACAGTGTATTCGTACAAAAGTACACTGTCTATGCAAAACGTGGGTACTCTGAACACCAGGTGAAAAAGTCACGTGATGTTCAGAAGTATTAGTACCTCTACCAACCCCTTCGGGGATATTCGGCGTGAACGTTTAAGTTATGTTATGTTATGTTAATTATTATAATGTTTCTTAAGGATTTTTTTGATGATTTTTGTTTCCTCATGTTGAAACATTGAATAAAGCAGTTTGGCTTAATTACTTTTTCAGTATGTGTCATTTCAGTATGTGTGTTAATGCACTAAACTGTGGTTACCTTGCTTTAAATCGTATAGTAACACTAATTACTGAGGTCAAAAGAGCATTATGTTATGAAGTTGACAGAAACATATTAAATACCCAATTTAGTATTACACTTTTTTTAATTTTGTATCCTACTGTTCTTCATTGTCACAATTTTATTATGTTTTTTTTTTGTTTTTTCTGTTATGTTCTTGTTGGTGTATGTTAATATACATAATCGTTTCACAATCATAGAGATTTCATACAAAAAGACTCTTTATAGTAACAGTCCATAAAAGATTTTATTATCTATAACCTAAAAAAAGTAGAATTTAATAAATTCTCCGCAGCAGCAACCCAGACATTTAGCAAATCTCTTCCCCAACATAAGAACATTAATTCTCAATACTACAATTAATTTTTCGAGACATACTATGATATTTTAAATAGATAAAATAATAATTTTAATAATGTAAAAACAATCTTAAAAACCAAAATAATACCTATAAAAAAACCAGTTAAATTGATACGTTTTATAGAAACGTTGCCACTTCCTCGCCTCCAGTTACTAAAACAAGTGAAGCGTAAACCAATAATAAATTACAATTGACATTCTGACCTTTGATTAGAGATAAAATTACATAAGTAAAGTATGTGACTTATACAATTATATAACTGATCGGAGGTTATGATATAATGAATTTAATGCATCTTACTTATTCACTTCAATTGTATAGTAAATAGTACCACATTAGTTTGATTAGCTCATTTTTGTTTGGGGTGTTGCAATAGTGGGTGCAATACATTATTGATAGTTTTATTCATGATTATGCAAAATAGTTATTGGTGGAAAATATTATATTTCGGAATTCCATATTTCATTTGGTAAACTTGTGTACGTTTTGTTTTTATAAAAATATATATTCTGCTATCATAATTATTATTTTTTGCAAATGAGATGAGGAATATTAGTTAGTTCAGTAGTAACAATACTACAAATTTATTCTGATAGGGGCAGTATTCTAATCACTAAATACATAATTGTCCTCAGTTTATGTAAAATTTTTTTAATTACCACTTGGACTTCAATGCAAGTGTGCAATTGAAAAATAGAGCTGAGCGATATGTTCGACTCGACTGAACTATCTAATGAAAATTTTGTTTTTTGTTTTTTTTTATTCTGAGTGCGTACTTCTTAATTTTTTTTTCAACTAAAACAATATATAATTTAATGTTTTTTGACATGAATTCCTCATGTGGGGATTATTACTCATAAATAAAAGATGTTATTAAAGGAAAGAAAAATTTCGACACTGGCGGGGTTCGAACCCGCGACCTTCGGGTATACGCCCCCGTCGCTCTGCCAACTGAGCTACAGTGTCAGTTGGCATCCAGCGCGAAATTTCTCTATCCTTTGTTTCTTTTTTACACGTTCAAGTAGTGTTTGCGTTTCCTACCTCCGAATTTATATCGTATCCGTATACCCGAAGGTCGCGGGTTCGAACCCCGCCAGTGTCGAAATTTTTCTTTCCTTTAATAACATCTTTTATTTATGAGTAATAATCTTTTATTTATAAAACAATATATATCATAGTCTTGATCAGTCTGAAAATTTTTATCAAGATCGGTCAAGCAGTTCAGGAGAGTAGCGTTCCGAAGAAGCGGCGGAAGTGAGCGTATGAGTTTCTCCATGGTAAGTCTATGGAAAAGTTTTTGGCAATTTCTTAAACCTGTAGGTACTTTGTTGCTATCAGCCTGTGAAATTTGGTTAAGATCTGTCAAGCGGTTCCGGAGGAGTAGCGTTCCATGTAAACGGCTAACCCGCGTATAAGAGCTTAGTTTTTCTATTGGAAGTAAAGCCCTGTTTGTTCCATTTGCAATACATTACATGCCAACTCTAGTTATGAATGAATGCGTCCAAAACTTTAACAATTACATACGATTAAATCTCTACTTCAAACGTTTAAGCTGTAGCCGAAGGGGTTGGCAGAAAGTACTTCTAAATCACGTGACATGAAATTACTAGGTAACTATTAACAATAATTAAACAAATATGTACCGAACAACTTCCTAGCAAGCAAGAAAGGTGTTAAATATTACAACTTCTATTTGGATAACTCAAGAGTCGTACTGTTATATTTTTTTGCTATTCTAAACAAAAACTGAACTGTATGAATTAAAGCAAAAATTAAAGATTAGAAAGAAAGAAACAAAATGTTTATTCGCTGCTACAAAAAAAAATAACTTACAATTACAACGGTTTTGGAATTGCATAACTACACCAAACGTCAAAAGATTTAATTTTAATTATACGTTTTTTTAATATTCATGAAGGACGTTTAATTCACACCTCGCATTAAACAGTCAGTTTGTACATTTTTCTTTTTAGTGTTGATGTTTTTATATTCAACATCTCGAAACTTTATTTATCTTACATAACATAAACGTTCACGCCGAATATCCCCGAAGGGATTGACAGAGGTACTAATACTTCTGGACATCAAGTGACATTGTCACCTGGCGTTCAGAGTACCCTCGTTTTGCATGGACAATGTACTCACGTGATAGGGGGCAGGCCTATCGCCGTTTTGTACGAATACACGGTCACATGGCTAAGTACAACTCAGCCATGTGGGTTTCCTCACGATGTTTTCCCTCACCGTTAACAACCGTGGTAAATTAACCACACATATGTCTTTATAAAAGGCCCGACCCGGGATTTGAACGCTTGTACGTTAACCGGTGTTCTAGCCATTGAGCTATCACGTCACCTAAATATCGTCACGTCTTGATCACCTAAATATTCTTATTTCTACCTCTTATAAACTTGAGCGGCTGAGGAGTTTCTAGTTCTGAAGCTCTGGCTACCCCTTTATGGGATTTTTGGCCATGAGTTTAATGTATGTAATCTTATTATAATTTCTTTATTATTATGACCATCCTTTATTATTTATCACTTTATTATTATAACTAGCGTTTCCTCCCTCAACTTCCAAAAGTTTCTGAGGAACTTCTAACTCTTAAGATCTGGCAATCATTTTTTAGGAATAAAAGCCGCAAGTAAAGGTATTATTATAATCCCAAGAATAAGATATCAGGAGTTTCAATATCTTTAAAGTAATACCAACTATCTTCACTGTGTGTGATCTCAGCAAACCTCCCGGGCTTCATACTTTTCTATCAATATTTTCCAAACTGTATTTTATACTTCACACTTTGGACACCAGCATTTTTTAGCACATACCCACATTTTATGGTAGCCTTATAAAAATCATTATAATCAAATGTTGACGATTTGTAACGCTTTAATCGATTAATCAAAACACACAGTTTTAGGGTGAACAAACCGAAGTAAAAACATGATATCGATTATTAAAAAAATCCAAAAAAGGTGTGTAATTATGACCTTTTTGCTGCAACACAATGATAACCTTTTGAAAACATTACTTGAATGTCCACCTTTATTATGATCAGTAAATATTTTTTTAAACCTTGACTAAAGTCCAAAGTATTTTAAACAATGAAAGGCATTCCATCGTAAACATTTGTTGAAAAGGTGATGTTTAGTAAGTTGATTTCAACAAAGAAGAACGCTCAAATATTTTATTGGTTAATTTACCTTTTTTTAAATTGCGAGTATTACAAAGGCGATATTTTTGCAAATGTACCATGTAATTTAAAATGTGTATGTATAAATAACGATTTCGGGTCATATCATAAACAGTTGAGCGACAAAATGAATGTAAGGTATATGAACGAGCTAAGTTTTCGCAGTATCAACTAAGTCTCTCACACTCAGATCGGCGTTTAAATAAATACAATACGATACGATTCTCACGTATATAAAATAGTCAAGTGAACGACACACGGCAGACACACTTGCTTTACAAGCGTTGGCTGAAATTCTATTGTTTTGAGTCAGCCGCGTGTCGCGACGTGACCTCTATGACTATCAGTTTCATAACCATCGAGAGGATTGTTTGTTTAATAAAATCTAATTATGGAGATTTTACTTTTATGAAGAAATATATCAAAGTTCACTTTCCGTTCGTTTATCTTGAGTAACTACATTTGAGTGTGGTTCTTACGTACGTGGTTATATGTTAACTCAAAATACAACCTCATGTGGGGCTTACTACTAATGAATAAAGGAAAGAAAAATTCTGCAATCCTCGCTAGTGTCGATTTTTTTTTTCCTTTATTAATAATACTTTAAAGTCTACAACCAATCAATAACTAAATAGAAAATTAAATAGATTCGCTCTGTTTTTTGGTAACTGAAAATTTTCCCTCTATATATATATATATATTAAAAAAGTTGAAACTTTTTAATGATCCAATAATATTCATCGTTTAAATAAAAAACGTATATGACAAACATACAATATACAAAATTTTAACCGACGCATATGACTGTGAGCGTATGCTAATAGTTTGTAGTTGGAGATTTTCGCAAACGTATACCCTTGATCGGTAAACATTTACTGAGTTGATTTGTCTCTGGCGCAATCACCTGCATTTAAATACGCGACAAATGGAGTTTTATATGAATTCGACTAAATATATTTTGAGTAATATTTTATAAACACTTTTGCACTATTATTGGCGAAGGCCCAAATCAGGATTTGGACTCGCGTATCTTGCGTGAGGAGCATCGTGGTTCTCCGACTGAACTATCGCGGTCATTATCATTTCCTCCTCCTCCTCTCCTCCTCTCTCCTCCTCCTCTTTCCTTCTCCTCCCTTATTTACTCGACTATGCAAAAACGCGAGTATTATAATTTTTAGCTGATGTTTGTATAGTATGCATATATATGTTCATCTGTTCTTCCTATTATAATTTCATAACTACTAATTATCACTAGGCAAATATGATATCGTTACAACTACTAAAAGTATCATGTTTATAAGCTATACACAAGTGTTAAAAAAACATTATGACTGATTTTATTAGTTTATAATAAGGCGTATCATCCTTATAATCCTTTTTATGTGTGGTCGGTTGTAAGTTTGTAGATGTTAAATAAATAGATTCACAACCAAACAATGCCATTATTAACGGATTAAATATATTTTACATCCCAACCAAATGAATGTGCTGACGTTTTCGTGACTATCCTATGAAGAATAAGGTCAAGTTTTTGCTTATTAAAAATTATAGTTACTCTGAAGTTGCCTCCTATATATTTACATAATAATTGACGTTTTGACATGTTAAGATAGATATCTTGCCATTGGGCACATAGGATGGTTTATAAGTAAAGTCGTGACGGATAAATGCACTTCATGATGCTGTCGATCAATAATAATAAGTGATAATTAAATTCTAATAACGAGATGTATTGTTTGCTTGCTATCGTCGAACTGACGAAAATCTGCGGTACCATAAATAACTAAGAAGGTCAGGTAGTGTAATGATGACATAGCAGCATATATCTAGTCTTAAACAAATAGAATTCAGTACTGATTAAGCTCAGCACATATTTTTAATAGATTTTTGTATGCGAAGATTTATTTAACAAGCCCAATCTATAAGACGAAAATATTTTGTACATATTATAATATAAGTCTGTTCAAAAGCAGCGCTCTAAACTAGTTGTTACTATGGCTTCTTCCCGGATATCACAGAATAAAAATAATATAATTGCATTAAAACATGTTTTAGCATAACCAACTATTTTAATAATCATATTTGTTATACAGGCAGAAAAGGACTAATCTCGATTATACTTTTGTGAAAATATGCGTAAAAGTGTTCGTGTCAGTTTTCATATGTCGAGAGGTTTGTAACACTCTTTATTCGAAGTGTTTTTGCTGATCTTTATGACCCATTTAATAAGCCTGATCAAAAGGACACTACTTTTCATACCCAAGGTGGCTGCAATATGATATATATTTTTAATTTATTTTGGAGTCGGCTAAAAAGAACTGCTTAAACATATTATACAATTAATAACACAACTATGTATTTTTTTTAATTAAATATCATAATAAAAACATGCACTTATTATCTACTAACTTCAACTAGTTTAAAGTTGATAATTTCATCATTACATTCTAATAATAAAATTATTTTTTTAGCTTTTGTCTGATCTACCGCATCTTAGTTTAAACATTGACCTTAAATGTCGCGAAGTCATCACGAATAAATCATTTTAATGATTAATAAATGTCAAATGTATTGTGCAACAAATTCCAATGAATCCTCATCGAATATCATGTCATGCAGTTCCAAACATATTACAAACGCCAAAGGCAATTTCTCTGTGATTCATATTCGAGTGGCGTATCTCTAAGTAACGGTGGGCTCGATTACATGTCAAGTTACACAAAGACAATACTTGCTTCATTGTGCTCTATGGCTTTTTTGTTCTGCCTTAGTGTCGTCTGCCATCTCAAATTACATAGATTTCTTGTTATGCGCAGTATTACTTTTATACGTGATAGCATTTTAGAATTGAGACGACTTTTATTTAAACATAATAAAAATGTCTGCTAACGAATAACTCTAAGTATTTTTGTCATCTTTTAAATAAGAAAGACGGAAAATTGTTTATACTTCTCGTTAGGATACATAATAATAAATACAGATAAAAACAACATAAAAAAAACAAAACACATAAATTAATCTAAAACCGAAATCATATAATAAAAAAGATACATTATAAACTTATACCAAACATGTGCCCTCAGATAGCGAAAAGGTGCCTGGCTCGGTACTTTTCTACTGCCGCATATATATTTAGATTATTTTATAAACAAAACTGCACAGTTATTGAACACATTTTCTTTTAGATTTTGACCACTTTATACTACTTTATGAGTTTAAGAAATACGCTTACACTTAAATACATGTTGTAATCTAAGCTTATTTTCAGAAAAATCTAAGTATGGCTTTACTTCAGGCATTATCAGTATCAAAGACTTTATAAATTTTGAACTACCATTTAATCTGATTATTATATTTAAAAAATATTATATCTTTCATTTTAAAACTTTATTTTATTTTACATTGTTTCGCTCTTTTAAATAGAAGTTCAGTGAACTAGATCTAGAAAGAACCATTATTTTATACCAGTAAATCTAAAGTTAAATGAATATGTTATGCATTTAAACTTTAATTAAACTTCATCAAAGTGTCATAAATTTCTGAAAAAATATGTGTTTTGACCACTATCAATAAACTAATTATACTTGCTTTTGTTTTGTTATTAAAATAATTTATTTGTTATCACTGCCATGATAACTAACACAAACTATGTTAAATACTGACGAAAATCTGCGGTACCATAAATAACTAAGAAGGTCAGGTAGTGTAATGATGACATAGCAGCATATATCTAGTCTTAAACAAATAGAATTCAGTACTGATTAAGCTCAGCACATATTTTTAATAGATTTTTGTATGCGAAGATTTATTTAACAAGCCCAATCTATAAGACGAAAATATTTTGTACATATTATAATATAAGTCTGTTCAAAAGCAGCGCTCTAAACTAGTTGTTACTATGGCTTCTTCCCGGATATCACAGAATAAAAATAATATAATTGCATTAAAACATGTTTTAGCATAACCAACTATTTTAATAATCATATTTGTTATACAGGCAGAAAAGGACTAATCTCGATTATACTTTTGTGAAAATATGCGTAAAAGTGTTCGTGTCAGTTTTCATATGTCGAGAGGTTTGTAACACTCTTTATTCGAAGTGTTTTTGCTGATCTTTATGACCCATTTAATAAGCCTGATCAAAAGGACACTACTTTTCATACCCAAGGTGGCTGCAATATGATATATATTTTTAATTTATTTTGGAGTCGGCTAAAAAGAACTGCTTAAACATATTATACAATTAATAACACAACTATGTATTTTTTTTAATTAAATATCATAATAAAAACATGCACTTATTATCTACTAACTTCAACTAGTTTAAAGTTGATAATTTCATCATTACATTCTAATAATAAAATTATTTTTTTAGCATTTGTCTGATCTACCACATCTTAGTTAAAACATTGACCCTAATGTCGCGAAGTCATCACGAATAAATCATTTTAATGATTAATAAATGTCAAATGTATTGTGCAACAAATTCCAATGAATCCTCATCGAATCTCATGTCATGCAGTTCCAAACATATTACAAACGCCAAAGGCAATTTCTCTGTGATTCATATTCGAGTGGCGTATCTGTAAGTAACGGTGGGCTCGATTACATGTCAAGTTACACAAAGACAATACTTGCTTCATTGTGCTCTATGGCTTTTTTTGTTCTGCCTTAGTGTCGTCTGTCATCTCAAATTACATAGATTTCTTGTTATGCGCAGTATTACTTTTATACGTGATAGCATTTTAGAATTGAGACGACTTTTATTTAAACATAATAAAAATGTCTGCTAACGAATAACTCAGTGTTTTTGTCATCTTTTAAATAAGAAAGACGGAAAATTGTTTTTACTTCTCGTTAGCATACAAATATAAAATAATATAATAAAAAAAGATACATTATAAACTTATACCAAACATGTGCCCTCAGATAGCGAAAAGGTGCCTGGCTCGGTACTTTCCTACTGCTGCATATATATTTAGATTATTTTATAAACAAAACTGCACAGTTATTGAACACATTTTCTTTTAGATTCTGACCACTTTATACTACTTAATAAGTTTAAGAAATGCGCTTACACTTAAATACATGTTGTAATCTAAGATTATTTTTACCGGCTACTTACCAGAAAAATCTAAGTATGGCTTTACTTCAGGCATTATCCTTATCAAAGACTATTTATAAATTTTGAACTACCATTTAATCTGATTATTATATTAAAAAAATATTATATCTTTCATTTTAAAACTTTATTTTATTTTACATTGTTTCACTCTTTTACAAGTTCAATGAACTAGATCTAGAAAGAACCATTATTTTATACCAGTAAATCTAAAGTTAAATGAATATGTTATGCATTCAAACTTCAATTAAACTTCATCAAAAAGTGTCATAAATTGGTGAAAAAATGTTTGACCTCTATCAATAAACTAATTATACTTGCTTTTGTTTGTTATTAAAATAATTTATTTGTTATCACTGCCAAGATAACTAACACAAACTATGTAAAATACTCAATGCCTGACTGAACTAATAAAAGGCAAAGTATTCAAAACCAATTTCTATACTAAATAAAGCTACTATGAACCAAACCTATTCGCAAACTGATAATATTTATAGTTGAAGCGCTATGTTTTGCAATCGTAGTAACGTGCAGTATAGCACACGATTTACACTTAAATTCACCATTCGTGCTTCATCGAGCGTCTTCGCTTTCGACGTTCCTTACTTTTATCTTTCTGACTGATTTTGCCTCTATAACCTTCAAACGATCGTGTTCTTTGGATATAGTCAATCAAATTTGTATGATCAAACTTTACTAACTAGATGTGATCTTCAAAAGTCATAGATCTGAGGTTTCGATGCCTTAAAGTAGTGTCTTAAACAGATCTTAGTTTATAATTATCGTTGGTGGTATGATGGAGTGATTTCTACAAAACAATACGTACTTACTCGTGGCTATAAATCATTAGGCATTAGATATTCTTCAGTTACTTTTTGGAGTTGGGTTGGAAAAATATGAATAATTTAAAATAAAATAAAATAATTTTAGGTCGGTCACACACACATCATTTACAATGTAGTCCCATATAATTATATCTAAATAACAAATTACAACTTGGAAGTCAACTTATATTATGGTACATTATGTACATGCATTTCAATTTAAATTTTTAATTACAATCATAGGTAATAATCATCAGGAGTAGGTAGCCCCATCCCATACTCTTATTTCTGTCACAGCCCATGGAACAATAGATATTAATAGATATCTGAATTATTTTGTCATAGATATACTCTGTATAAAATACTGCTTATATAGTTAGTTTTAAAAAATAAATGTCGATGCTGATAATACTTCAACCGCATCGCCAACAATCCCTTTAAAATCTCCAATACGTTGCAAGCGTTATCTCGTCATGTGCGGGAGTAAATATGTTAGGGCTATTCTAAACCGACACTTCAAAGCACTTTAGTAATATTCCCATGCCATCCAAGAATTATTTGACACGGCAATGTAATTATAATTGAATAAGACATTTGATATCAATATATCTTTGTATAATTGCGACAAACCTCTCGTGTTTTAATAACATTCATAAATCTTTTCATACATATATTTCTATTAGATTCACTTCGGACTTACTCCTTTGCTTGCATCCGTCTTACTCTGTGCTAAGCCAGGGAAGGTTATGTGTTTCCCAGCTGATGTATGCTTGTTCCTAGGCATTGTAGAGACCGAATGAGGCAACCGATTTTAATGTATGTGTGTGTCCCGATCGCCCCAATTTCAATCAGTATTCTTGTTGTCAAACCGAAAGAAAAGTGTTACAAAACAAATGAAGAATTATTGTATCGGAGAACTACCACTGTAGTTAGCACTACGAGTAGTACCATCACGAGATTGCAAAAAATACCCTTTTAAAATTTAATATCAAAGTCATGATCCTATCTGAACACAAAACACCCATTTATTTGAACAACGCTACTTGGAGAGATTTGACTGGCTAAAATATACATAAAAAATTAGAAACCAATAAAGAAAAAAAGAGTCGAAGTAATTATTTACCCGAAAAGGGTCTTAATTTATGTATAAAATCTTTGAAACGTTCGTTCGTTTAAGTTGACGCACGATATTTTTTATAAATTTAAATAATACAAGTAAATGCATATATCAATGATTTTGAAATATACATATTTCTCCTCTTTTCACGAAGACAAAGCAAAGCTTCTTGAATTTCACTATGGACTACCGTGTTAAAGGTGATAGGTTATTTTAGCACAGCATAGTTGTTATTCAAACTAAAAGACTCGAATTAGAGAAAGTCATAATTCACCGCAACACATGACTGAACGGGCACTTTCCTGCTAGAAACATCGTAGTGTTAGATAACCGTTGCATCAAGCGTCACTCACAGTCTTTGTATCAACTAGTATCAAGTAAAGCTAAGAATGTTCTAGAAATTATCACGTATGCAAAGTTTCGTGGAGGGTTTCTGTGGTTGAATGTTATTCTTACATGATATGAAACAATGCATTTCATTTACCATACACTTCAAGTTTTATAGTCAAGTTGTGTATTGTAGGCTCAGAATAGCTCTGACCTATTTCTACCCACATGAGTCTTAAGAGGTGGCTAGGAGATTAGGGTATTTTTAAGAGATTGTTGGGTAATTTACCTGGAGACTCATCACCCACAAATCTTTTTCTTAACCCTTTTCCCACTTGCAAAAGTGGCTGAAGAATTTCTAATTTCAAAGCTCTGGGTGCCACTGCCTGGGATTGATAACCGTGAGTATGTACTCGTATGTATACCTCGAAGGAAAAATTGCAAGATATCTAAATATAATTTGTGTTAGTTTTATTCCCCATAAGTTCTAGGTTTAAAATCAAAGTTCAGTACAAAGTTTTTTTTAAAGGATACCTTCTAATGCTAACGCTGTGTAGTCTCGGCTTAAAATAGCACTGACCCTTTTCTTCCGGTGGGTGAACGTAAGAGGCGACTAACGGTATTGGGGCTTTTTAAGGGATTTTTGGGCGATGCGGTTGGAGACCCATCACCAACAACCTTTATTTTGATTATGATACGGCCTTATGAAACTGATATAAATTCAGCTATAGTTGTTTCGACCGCTTAAAATTTTCCATGTTGTGTGCTCCCGTCTGTAATCCAAAACCAACCTATAGTTAGGAAGAGAGGAGGGTAGGAAGAGTTGCAATGTATTTTTTTTGTGGTAGTTTGAAGCAGTTCACACGTTCTCTTTCTACCAAAGAATAATAAATAAAATTATTGATCTACCAACATTCACGGGCTCCATGTATTTCAATTTGTGAGTATTCTTATCCGTTAAATTTAAAACGACAGCCCATCGTTTACGCCACAATTTAGACACTTAAGAACAACCTCTTAACTAGCCTATCCTTGCGTAAAATCTCTGTTGACTTAAAAAATGACTTTAAAATATCTAGCAAATGATAGTAAAATTTTCCTTGTTTCATTGTAATGCACTTAATTCATTTTTTATTTGTCCTTTTTCAGGTCATAACAGGAAGATCACTTCCAACGGTGATTGCAAATGATATTGATAGCCAGTGAAATAGATAATGTAGTAATTAATTCAGTGCAAGTGAACTGTGGTAAATAGTGAATAGTGTAAAGCGGACATCTTTCTTAGAAAAAGCGCGTGGAAATGAAAAGAGAAAAGTATAAGAGCGATTATTCAACATTTTGGTAAGTTTAGTATTATATAATTTTGATTAGTTTATAATGTTTTAAATGGCACAGTTTTTGCAAATATTACAAAAATATTGACTTAGCTTTTATTCAGTTTTTGGAGAGTAATACAAGTGCAATAATGGTCAAAAGTCTACTTGGCGATTAAAGGGTAATATGTCCTTATAAAAAATGGATAACTCTCAACTCAACTCAAACGTTCACGCCGTATATCCCCGAAGGGGTTTGCAAAGGTACTAATACTTCTGAGCATTACGTGACATTGTCACCTGGTGTTTAGAGTCTCCACGTTTTGAAAAATGGATAACTGTAACCATAGTACACGATTGCAGTCAAAGCACATTGTGCAGACACATAGCCAGGAACATAACTGTCATATATATTTTTATTGCCTTATTAAAAACGGTTTGAACATGTATGAAAGTTGGGATGCCAAATCCAAGGAAAGTGTAGGCGTGCAAGGTAGATCAATAAACTTATTTAGGCTCCAAGAATTCGCTCAATGTGGGTAGAGCACGACCGGAGGGTGCAATTCTGGTGTACTGAATTAATATTCCACTATAAATATAATCAGGTCAACTTCATTTTACATCATGAAGCTTGTCTTGAAGAGATCACTTTTAAGACCGCCAATTGTACTTTGGATGCTTACGTCCTTCTACATTTTGACATTGCCCAAAATAGCTTCTAAAAGTTTTAAAGACAAATTAACAAAAGTTATTTATTCTAAATAAACAAAAACATATTCGCATAATTATTAACATCTGAAGCTTAATAGAAAAATATCCCGGTATACTTATATCACATTCGAACCTCAATTTTAGATTAAAGATCTTTCCACCACCAGAACCAATACTACTTAGTTGAAAGCGTTGATAATATTACTAATTCATCAATGACACTGCCCTCAGATAAATCTAATATATTTAAGATGGATGGTATTGTATTGTATACTAGTTATGCAACTCATGATCAAAAGACACATACAATCAAGATGACAAACCACAATCAATAATTATAATACTTTACTTCCAAGGCAGACTCAATTCGTACGTGATTTATGTATATTTTATTTCAATTTAAAATGTGCAATCACTCAAATTTATAACACACTGCAGATGGACATTGATAATCTTATTTATATTATTGGATTGTAAAAGTTACGTGACCGTGATATTTACTTTAATGTCTAGGTAATTGCAAATACTAACAATCTAGTCTAAAATCTAAACATGTTTTTTTTTTCACAAATACGATTCTAATTCGTACAAATACATTGTCAAATCACAATGTTTTTTCTCACCGATGACAAATTTGATAGATTAACCCCAAATATGTTGAAGGCCCAGTTCCCGGTTTGAACTTTTATATCCTGCTTGAGATTCGGTAGTGTTCCAACTAAGCCATCAAGGAAATTTGCACTTCTCAGATTGTAGGTTTAAGTGATGGTCGTGTAATGCTACCACAATGTGAACAAACCAAAATTTTCTCCTTTATAATTTTATGGTAATATACTTGTAGCATGAATGGAATTTACGATAAAACCAAGTACAATATCCATTTCAAAACAAATTAAGCAGTGAAATGAAACATAGAGAATTGATAAAGACCATATTAATAGAATCCAAAACCTAGCACTTTACGTTTAAGGAATGCCCAACTTAACACAAGAGCGTTACCAAATATTTTCTTTAAAGATAATATTGCTTCACAAAGAGACAAATCTTGAGTCTTGTTTCCCGTTCGAGGCAGACGTTTTACACACCCAAGTTGTGGTGAAACCGTATTTAGTTAAACCAAAGTTGCGTTAACATACACATACATAACATGCGACATTGCAAATACACGTGACAATGACTTTAGGTGCTAATAAGTTTTGAAAAATATTATGAAACCATCCAAATGTTTTATAACCATAACCCAGCCATCATTCTTTGATACGCTAGTAACATTTTCTGATTCGATTTATCTGAACGCAAATCGTATAACATGATAATAGATAATGTTTCTATTAAACATGAATAATAAAGAATGTTTGTTCTGACATTTAAATCAATACAATTTCTCTGTCGAGATTGCAATCATATCGATAGAAGTGGGTTATTCGAGCGTTTCGGAATCCGAATTCCATTTTAGCCGTTCAATACTTCGCTTTTAACCCTACGTCTGGCTGATTTCTTTGCGAGACATATTGCGTTTAACCCTAAGTCTGGCAGTTGATTCCTTTGTGATATAAATGGTGAGTGACGTATAGTTTAGCGAGGTGCGCTTAGCTCATCGTTCGATAGTGGCGGTGAGGCGGGTGGGGCGGGGCGGCGAAGTGAAAGTGTCAACAGAAAACCTCGGAACCCTGACATCAAGAACCACGATTCAATCTCGCGGAACAGGTTCCGGTACAAATTTATTATCTCTTATATGACCCTCAATTTGATCATAAAACTTACTTAAATAACTAGCATTCTGAGATTACGTTGGCTGTGTTATATGATTGAACTTGATTATTTAAAGATTAGTTTTATATTTAAATGCCAATGTTAGTTGTTTTAGTAACGGCAGGTCGGATGGATTTATAGAAGAGTCTATGTTTTTCTTTGTGTATCTGATGAAATTGTTATTCAAAAGATTGTCAAGATATCAAAAAAATCGTTTTTAGTTATAGATTTTGTTTGAACAAAATATTTATTTATACATACGAGTACCTTAAATATGCCTATTAAATAACATAATTTACAAATCAATAACAATTACAAATCATAAGGGGCAGGCATAATCATAGGGGACAAATTAGCCATAAAATAAGATGTTGAATGTTTTTAATCTTGGATATTACTTTTAGCACTTAGGGTAGGCGGAGACTAACGATTTAAGCATTTATCAAAATCTAGTCTGTTCCCGTGTTGATGAAATTTGCGGAATTAGAATAGAATAGAATAACTCTTTATTGCACATCAAACCCAAATTTACAAAAGTAATAATATGATCAAACAGTTTACAGTGAGGTACAATTGGCGGTCTTATCGCTAAAAGCGATCTCTTCCAGACAACCTTTGGAAGGTGAATTACACAGTTACATTTTGAAATTTATTGAGTTAGTAATAAAAAACTAGAAATGCATTAAATAAGGATAAATACGGTTAGGAGTTACGAATAAAAATAATAAGAAAGTGTCGAGCTTTCTACAAATCTGGGTGTACAACAATTTTCATATAAACCGAAATGATTGATTACAAATTGAGTGTCGTCATAAATACGCTTACGCCCAAAACTGCATAAAACGTAATTACATACATGTGCTCGCGGCTTCAAATCCCATGAAGAGGTGTTGGCAGAGGTTCATAATTCGTAATTTTGGAAAGCCACTCAGGATTAGTGAAGTAAATATATTAAAATAAAATATGGTTCGTGATGGGTCTCTAGCCACATCGCCCAACTATCACTAAAGGGCCTACAATACCCTATTTGCGGCTCAATGCTATTCTACACGACAACACATTGCTAAACTTGAAAAAAAATGTTTAATGACACATTTATATATATATAACCGTGATAGCCCAGTGGGTAGAACACTCGGTTATCGTGTAAACGACTAGTGTTCAAATCCTGGGTCGGGCCTACACCAATTTGTCTTTTCTAAAGACATATGTGTGGTTAATTTATCATTGTTGTTAACGGTGAGGGAAAACATCGTGAGGAAACCCACATGGCTGAGTTGTACTTAGTCATGTGACAGTGTATTCGTACAAAACGGCGATAGGCCTGCCCCCTATCACGTGAGTACACTGTCCATGCAAAACGTGGGTACTCTGAACACCAGGTGACAAAGTCACGTGATGTTCAGAAGTATTAGTACCTCTGCCTACCCCTTCGGGGATATTCGGCGTGAACGTTTATGTTTATGTTATGTTATGTTACGTTATGATAAAACATTATGTTTGTTTCTTAGTATAAAGAGGTAGCCAGAGCCAAAGAACCATACATTCCTCTGTTATTATTATTATTAGACGGGCGGTAAACGCCACGGGTTTCCGCACTGAGCCCGGCATGGCGGACCATTGTACGTGGACCAAGTGGTCAACTAGCTCTCCCAGCCTAATTCCGTCCAGAAGGCAAGTAGCTTATCCAGGTCAGCTACCGCCCCAGGGAGCGACTTTATTGTTCCTATAGTGTTTTTTCGGATATCGGCCACTCCAGTGCATTCCTGGAGCACGTGAGCGACCGTCTCATCAGCCTTCATGCACGCACGGCATAGAGGGCTGTCGGTGATGCCTATGGTGTTTAAGTGTTTGTTTAATGTGGTATGTCCTGTAAGTATTCCAGCCACTGTCCGCAGGTCCTTCCTACGAAGTCGTAGTGCGCGCCCGGTCAGCTTTATGTCAAGGGTTGGCATAGTTTCCTTTGACTGTCTGCAGCCAGGCTCTTCCTGCCAGTGTGACTTGGAGAGAGAGTGTGTGCGTTCTCTTAGCCACGCATGCAGCTGACCAAAAGGCAGGGGAATAATCGGTTCAGAACCTTGCAGGTTCCTGGCCGACCCCGCCTTAGCCAGTTCGTCAGCCGCGTCGTTTCCCAATGAGCCGCTATGGCCTTTAATCCATTGAAGGGTTATAATGTTTTTCCGGGCTACCTCCTCCAGAGCACTGTGGCACTCCAGGACTAGTCCTGAAGTGAACACATAACGATCCAGAGCCTGCAGCACAGATGCACTGTCCGAGATGATTTTGACATGCATATCGGACAGCGCACGGGCTTTGATTGCTATTGCCGCCTCAGTTATTCCAAGACACTGCGCTTGGAATACCGTATTGTGGTGGCCTAGGCTTTTGGAGATTTTGATACTAAGATCTTGTGAGTATAAGCCCGCTCCAGTCCCTTGTTTGGTCTTGGAGCCATCTGTATACACACGCACCTCTTTAATATCGGAGTAGTCATGTTGTTCCTCTTCGAGTACAACAGTGTAGTTGTGCTTGGTTATAATGGTTTTTGTTATCCTATCACATGGTGCAGCAAGTAAGGGCTGATATTGGATGGCCGCTGTGTAGGATTCTGGAGTCATTTTTGAGGTGACCTGCCTTTTTCAGCCTAAGTGAGGACATCGCTGCCTCTTGCTGTATGTGTAAGGGTGGCAGATTCAGTAGCACCTGAAGAGCTGCCGTGGGTGCGGTTCTCATACAGCCCGTGATGGCCATGCAGGCAAGCCGTTGCATTTTTTCTAGGTCGTTTTGGGCTGTTGTTAATCTAGTTCTCGACCACCAGACCAGTGAGCCGTAGGTTTACATTCCTCTGTTGCTTTGTACGGTGAATGGGGAGCAGGTTAATTAAAGGATAGTCGGTGATCTCTCCAACCAAATCGCTCAACGATCACTCAAATATCCTTAAACCCATGAGAAGAAATGGATTAGTGCTATCTTAAGCTGACACTACACACCTAGTATCTTAGTCTTTGGTGACTTTCATATGTAATTATTTCATCGATTTATGTCCGATTTCTGAATTGAGTAATCCAGCTGAGAACAACTTAAGTATCGTTCTGTCGCATTGAAATCTAAACAACTGAATGAAACAAAACGATACTTAAGTCGTTCTTAGCTTGAATACTCAATTCAGAAATCGGGCGTTAGTTTCCCACGCCCGAAAATCAACTCATTAGATTTATTGTTCTTGGTGCTAACGTGATATGTGTTTTGTTGGTTTACGTTATATTATTATTATATCAATACTACAAATACAGCATTTAATTATAATGACATGTACATACATACATACATATTACTTATGGCCCTAAATCCCAAAAAAATATTAATTAGAGCTTCAGAGCTAGAAACTCCTCAGCCACATATGGAAGTTGATAGTCGACTAGGTGGTAGAAATAAAGTATCATTGGGATGGGTCTCCAACCGCATCGCCCAAAAACCACTTAAAAAAGCTCCATACATACATACATATATACATATAGTAGAAAGGGGTAGAGACATTCTAAGCCGACACTACACGGCATAATGCTATTTGCATAATGATATTTCTTTGGAAAAATTCTTTTGTTTAATAAAAACCCAAAGGAATATGTGAAGATTTTTTTAATCAATTTTAAGATCTGTTTTAACATTATCGGCTTCACGCTACATTTACTAAATGTCGAGATTAGTTATAGTATGATGGTAATAAAAGTTATTCACACAGCTCTCAATATTATTGCAAATCACAATTTTGGCTAACCGCATCACGTATTTCGCTTTAGTATAATGTGGTGGAACGTATGAAAGAAACCTGATCTTTCTATTATCTTAACTGTTTTCTGAATGCAGACCGACGTAAAAATACGATATTTTTTATTCACAATCCTACGTCTTAAAAATTAAGTGATATGTCATTATATGACATACATACTCATACTAAAGGCCACGAATCTCAAAAAGGGGTAGCCAGAGTTTCTAAGCTAGAAACTTCTCAGCCACATTTTGAAGTTGACAGGGATTAGTGATGGTTCTCCAACTGCATCGCCCAAAAACCACTTAAAAAGCCTCATACACTTCGCCTCTAACGTGGATCGAAAGGAGTAGTGACATTTTAAGCTGGCGCTACACGGTAATTATATAACAAAATAGCTGATATGTTATTTTTTAACAAAAAAAAACAAAATATGGTTTCAAAAAAAAGTTGCAAATTACTGTGCAAATTTTAACTAGGAATTACTTGTCTAATTGAATAATTGGTTATCTCATGATATACGATATCAGCACCTTGAACAGTTCACCACAATGTGCATCCGTACCCCACACATAATGATCATCTCAACAAAGGAAGTAATTACAGATAATGATCAAACGCTCACAGAACTACACAAAAACCATAATGCTATATCCTTCACACAAACTATTCTTTAATTACTAGATAAAAACTATTGTATGTAGCCGGATTCTCAGTGTCGTGATTTAACAGATGTGTTTGTTAGTTCGCGTATTTTCCATTAATTTATCTTATACGTGACGATCGTACGATAGCCATACATATTAATGTCTTGTAAGTTGTAAGTACAATACAGTACCAACAGTGGAATTACCCACGTTAAATAATTTATCTCCATCCTCTTTTTTGATCAGTTGCGAATTCTCCGTTATGTTTTGAGAAGTCGTTTACATAGAATAATTTCGGAGAACATGTTTGACAGTGAAATTTGCTACCCAAAGAAAAGTTACATCATCACAGCCCATATACGTCTCTACCTAGGGGCTCATGCTCAAGCTTACCCTGAATAGGGTGATTTTGCCATAGTCCACTACGCCGTCCGATTGCACTATTGACTACTACAGTAATTGTTACGGAAACCGAGGCCTAATGTGCCCTCCGAAGCACGGAATCATCTTAATTTTAGGATGGTCCGGCTTTAAACCTACCTTGATATTGTACCTAACTTGGTTCATCATCTCATACTCATATAAATCCCTAGAAGGGGTAGCCAGAGCTAAGAAATTAGAAATTCCCTAGCCACTTTTGGAAATCGTGTGGGGAAAAGGTGGTAAAATAAAGGTTGTTGGTGATGGGTCTCCAACCGCATCGCCCAGAAGTCGCCTCTTACGTACACCCACCGGAAGAAATGGGGTAGTGCTCTTCTAAGCCGACACTACACAGCAAACTTACTTGGTTCAATCATACTGAATTAATTTTAAAAGATTTGGTTATCCGGATCGTTAGACAAATGCTCTTCCGCTAGACTACGGAAGCAAAAAAGTAACATGGTGGACACTTATTTTAAAAATCCTCCTTTTACCCTTTTCTAAACTATATTTTTTAAACGCATCTTTGACTTTGCGATACAGTATTGTAAAAAAAGCGCAATATCGTCAACCCACGACTTTGGAACGCACGTCGAAGGTGCGACAAAAAGACTTGGTTTGCAAAGACTTTAAGTAGTGTTCTGTCTATCAACATGCCAAGGGTTTAGTCAACCAAAGCAACATACTGTTCTATACCTATAACCAACAAGCAACATACTTTGAGCCAACAACTATTTATTTATTTATTTATTTATTCATAAATATAACCATTACAGATTTTCATAACCCAATTCAGCTATATTTCACATAAAGACAATATATTTACAACCTAATTTAAAGAACAGAGTACAAACAAAGAAATAAATTAACCAAATTACACACTAATTAAATTTTACACACCGTAACACAAAAAATATAAAGCTACGCTTGTGAAGTGAGCCAAGGAACAGGAAAATATGTCCGTTTGTTCGGCAATATGGTTAACTGCAGCTATTGCGCGCGTAAGAGAGCTCTCTCTCAATAGGTTGGTACGCGATGCAGGAACTTCGAGAAGACGACCCAGCCGCCGCCTAAGCGCACCACTTGGAACGTTCAGCCTAAGTTGGCTCATTATAATGGTGTTCTGTGTAGAACCTCTCAAAATTTTAAATAGATAAATAATTAAATTGAGCTCCCTCCTCACACCCATTGTTCGTCGATTTGGGTTTTGTTTGGAAATATAAACTGCTAGATGTAGCTTGGGCTTCGGATAATTCTCATTGCGGTGCTATCAATCGCTACTTTGTAAGATTATAACAAACCTCTCCTGCTTGCTTAGATTTATTATGTCGCTAA
This sequence comes from Bedellia somnulentella, assembly GCA_963576735.1. Taxonomy (NCBI): domain Eukaryota; kingdom Metazoa; phylum Arthropoda; class Insecta; order Lepidoptera; family Bedelliidae; genus Bedellia; species Bedellia somnulentella. The sequence continues at coordinate 10,462,885 of OY755184.1, forward strand.
TAATTTATTTATTATTTTACATCGGACAGCCGCCTTTGATAAAACGGATTCTGTATGATCTTTAAAAAGCCTTGCATAGTCATCCTGTAACAACAATACCAACATCCTTCGACTCTATATACAACCTTTAATTTCAAATGATAAGTACAAATTGAAATTAGCGAACAACTAAAATATTTACTGTTGAATAAACACTAACTTGAACACCGTGAAATATGATTTTATTTTAATACCTAGTGTTCTGTTGGACATGACTTTGTTTACTTAACCTTATTTTAAGGATACTAATCCTATACTATTGACAATCACCTTTTCTTTGCTAGGACAGCATTTCACGAGATAGGGGGCAGGACTATTAACATATGAATCGATTTACTGTCAAATGACTAGGAACAACTCAGCTATGTGGGTCTCCACATGATGATTTCGCTCACGATAACATAAAAATTACACATTGGTGTCAAAATTTATAATAAAACTATAAAAGCGTGTGTGTTTGCTGAGTAATATCACCCTAGACTAACATTTACTCATTTCTTCCATATTCACTGTATCTTCACCAAAGATTCACTTCATATTAACTATCTTCTCTCGTCTCAGCTCCCATAACTGGCGGAGTAATTTATAATTATGAAGCTTCAGCTACCCTTTTTTGGGGTTAATAGCCGTGTGTATAGGTCAGGTGGCTGTATAGTGTCGGCTTAGAATAGCACTACCCCAATTCTGCCCGTGGGTGATCGTGAGAGGCGACTAAGGATATTTGGGGCTTTTTAAGTAATTGTTGAGCGATGCGATTTGGGACCCATCACGAACAACCTTTATATTAAAATCTTTTCCCCACTCAACTCCCAAGAGTGGCCGAGTTTTTTTGTCCCGAAGCTCTGGCTACCTCTTCTATGGATTTATAGCCGTGAGTATATGTATGTATAGGTAAGGTTGTGAATAAAACCGATAATAGGATAAGAATAAGACAAATGACACACATAATGAAGCAATACCTAAAAAGGCAATGTTTGCAGAAGTTCTTAGAACGAAGTTGCCACCGGTATGTGGGCGCTGCCTTGCATAATGACATATTATGTGGTTAATGAGGAAAGTGTTCTTAATATGCTGTACGGCACAGATATAACATGTGATTTAACCTCGGATAATTGAGTTTGACAATTACATCGATTTCCAGACACGTACATAACATTTGACCTCCGCGGAATTACGTAGAAAAGGAGGTTTAATGTGGAATATTTTCACTTTACATTTCACTGGTTTGTGTAGTGTAATAATCAACTTTGTTAAGTTAAATTGAAGGAGCAATCTGCGAAATATTAACATATTATGTCTTTCTTAACTCTTATGTGTGGCTAATTTGTTTAACATCTAGAGGAAGCCGACTGAGTTGTACTTATTAGTGGTACAGTGTGTTATCAAAAATCAGGAAAACGTTTGCACTGAATTTCGTGAATGCTCAGTTTTGTATATTTATGAAAGTTTAAGGCAACCGTGATAGCCCAGTGGGTAGAACACTCGCTTATCGTGCAAACGACTAGTGTTCAAATCCTGGGTCGGGCCTACACCAATTTGTCTTTTCTAAAGACATATGTGTGGTTAATTTATCATGGTTGTTAACGGTGAGGGAAAACATCGTGAGGAAACCCACATGGCTGAGTTGTACTTAGTCATGTGACAGTGTATTCGTACAAAACGGCGATAGGCCTGCCCCCTATCACGTGAGTACACTGTCCATGCAAAACGTGGGTACGCTGAACACCAGGTGACAAAGTCACGTGATGTTCAGGAGTATTAGTACCTCTGCCAACCCCTTCGGGGATATTCGGCGTGAACGTTTATGTTATTATATGTTATGTTTAAGAAAAATAGTTTATTTCTATGCAAATTGAACCGATTCCGTTAAAACTTACTCGTTTACTAACGCCATTTACCATTTACCTTTGGGGTAGGTAGAGATTCTGATCGCCACTGTATATAGCAATCATCCAGAACTTCGTTTACATTCATCGACCTTTTTATACAGGCTATTTCATACTTTCTAAGAAAGAACAATATTCGAACATTCTGCCTAATAATTACATACATCAATTATGATTAAAATACAAAATAGGTCAGTACTTAAACTTTCTAACTTAATAAGGTGATTACCATTTAAATTATTGATCTACTCACTCCATTTAGGATTAAGGTCGTGAGAATATAGTCATTAACTGAACTAACTTACAGCCAGGTAGTACATTAGCATACTAAGAATATCTAGCAAAAACTGAGTGAAATTAAGCACCCAAGTTGAAATGTTACGACAACCATACAAATAAACGCGCCATAGGCCTCTACCAATATTAGTCGTATGCATTCCGCGAGTGAAACTCATACACTTGTGTTTGTGTTACATAATCGCTTCACATGAGGGTACCTATTGTGTTCTATATCACTCTGATTAGCTACACATTTTCTTTCTGTCCCCGTTACTATGCGTATTGAATAAACCCATCGTTAATGAAGTAGGCAGAATCAATAACTAAATAATAATTTGTTATCATTAAGACTTTTTTTTTAAAAAAAATATTGGAAAGGTTCCGTTACGATACATAAAAGCAGGCCCGTATCATTAGTTTAGAGTTACGAATATATGTCGAACGATATAATATCCGGCTTCATAGTGTTCCATACATACATATACGCACGGCCATAAATCCCAAAAAGGAGGGAGCCAGAGCTTTAGAGCTAGAAACTTCTCAGCCACATTTGGATGTTGATGGGGAACAAGATGGCAGAAATAAAGTATCGGTGGTGATAAGTCTCCAACCGCATCGCCCAAAAACGATTTTAAAAAGCCCCGTACCTTTCGCCTCTTACGGCACCCTTGAGTAGAAAGGGTAGTGACTGACATTCTAAACCAGCACTACACGGCAATTGTGTTTCATTTTACTTATTAATTATATACTATATTAATTATTGCAGCATTTCATTAAACCATTCCATTTCATGGAAGAACCGCCGCTTCTCCTGGCCTACATGTGTGTGTCTTGTTGAAATATTAATGTATTAAAGTTGTACTTAGTCATGTGACAGTGTATTTGTACAAAGCTGCGACGGTCTTACCCCCTACATGTGAAAGCATCGTTTAAGCAAAATGAATGTACTCAGGATACCAGGTATACAAAAAGGTCACGTGATAAGCAGAAGTAGTAGAAATTAAGCTTTTTTTGAAATGTTACTGAGCTGTATGAAGATTATGTAGTCTAAAGTGGACACAAAGACTTGTGGCAGACGGTGCAATAAAACATAGAAATGAGACAGTTTACGTCACGTTTTCCAGCACTTGCATTGTTTAAAAATTATGTCACAAAGTCGTACATACGTGGCTCACACACTCTCATTGCATTTTATCGAAAGCCAATGTAGCTCCCACTACTACGCATCTCTATTAAATAAAAATGTTAAAGTTATTTATGGCACCGACTGCCACGAGTTGTTGTGTCCAATATGTGATGAACTGAATGACTTAAATTGATTTACTCTAATACATACATACATACATATACTCACGGCTACAATTCCCTAGAAGGGGTAGCCAGAGCTAAGGTATTATAAATTCCTCAGCCACTTTTGGAAGTTAAGGGGGGAAAAGATTGATTTACTCTAATATAACTCTTTCATTTAATTTTGATCCCGCCATAGTACATTAAGATACAAGTATGTAAAATAGTAATATCAGCCGAAGAATTATACCGGAAAAGTAACTAAACTTTTACAAGGACATTATTAGCGATTTAATATAATCACGAGAATATTTTGTTCCCCAATTTAATTTCAAGGGCGTTTTTTTTGCAATATGGCCTTACGAATATTCATGAAAAGCAAAAAATAATAACTTCTAATTACCCATCATCCTTTTAACATAAATCAATTTCAATAATCCATCCTTCAAATCTCTAGCCCAGTAACTTAACTATTCATTATATATGAATAAATACATAAAAATAATGACAAACTAAATCTTTAACACAATGAGTTAGCCACACACTAAACAATTTGTATTATGATGCTTTGTTTTAGCTTACAAGGTCTAGACCGAGCATACAATCTAACTTAAACCATTTAAAATACTTCTCAATGTCAAACACATAGTTATTCCTCACAGCTAATGAGAAAGTGTTTTTAAATTTGCAAGTCCAAAACTTTAAACGGAAAGAAGTATTTACGTATGTACGTTTTAACTTATATTATTAACTTCGCAACATGATCTTATAATAAATATGTATAAATAAATACTTTCAAGGTTTAAAGTGTTCCTTAGAAACCAGCAAATAAAAAACACCGGAAACATTCTTGCCGTATCATACTCGTATTTATCTGCTTCGATTGATTGTGCATTGAGAGAATAACGCTTTCTTCACCATGTCAGATATTTTAGATTAATAAATTAATGATCGTAATGCTCTTTGTTTTTTTTTGTAATTATATACGTACAGTTTGCTAAGTAGCGTCGGCTTAGCATAGCACTATCCCATTTCTTCCCGTGGGTATACGTAAAGAGCTTATTCCATTTGTCTGAATGAAGACGTCTGAAAGCCACAGAATCTGAATTCAGACTAGTAGAATAACGTTCAAACTGAAATTTGTGTAGTGGAATAACAAGCGTCTGCGGCAGTAACTTCGAAGGACGTCTGAATTCAGCAACGACAAAGTGTAATGGAATAAGCTCTTAAGAGGCATAAAGGGGCTTTAAGTGATTTTTGGGCGATCTCATTTCATTATCATTTACTTAACCATCTTTTCCCAACTCAACTTCCAAAAATGGCTAAGGAATTTCATTATTCCGAAGCTCTGGCACAGTATACATACATGCATATACTCCCGTCTATTAGTTTACTATTACGGAAATTTCACAAATTCAGAGTACTTACTTTTTGGAAACATTGTTTCATGTGATAGATACTGGCCTTGAATAAACAGTCTGTTACATGATTCATTATTTTTTTACGTGCTTAATTAGTTTTTGCTTTTCAAACACGTAATTTCATTTATACCCGTGGGTAGTGGTATGTATGTAAGATTCAAGTGTAAGTTTAGTTAGGTCATAGTTACGCTTGCATTGATGTGAACCGAAATGTCACTGACATAAGCAAGGGCAAAGAAAAATTAAAATAAAAGTTATAATCCCAACAATAGCATACAGATCCACAATCTTTTCTTGGCCGGCGGTGACTACTGGTACTACTGTCGCCATTTTAAAATATCGGCCTGTCATTGTCAGTTAGTCCTCAACTAAATAAAAATTATAGGGTGACCTACGGTAACATTTCAAATATTCATTCATACATACATACATATACTCACGGCTATAAACCCCTTAACGGGGTAGCCAGAGCTTTGGAGTGAGAAATTCCTCAGCCACTTTTGGAAGTTGATTGGGGAAAAGATGGTAATAATAAATGTTTTTGGTGACATGTCTCCAACCACATCGCTCAAAAATCACTTAAAAAGCCCCTATACCCTTAGTCGCCTCTTACGATCACCCACGGGTAGAAATGAGGTAGTGTTATTCTAAGCCGCCACTACACAGCAATATTTTAAATCCACAACATTCAGAAAACGGTTCACAGAATTTACGTATCCCAGATGCTTTCTTTCCCACAACTTCATTAGTACATAAATACATTTTCTAGAAGTATCACTTCCCAGAAAAACTAAAACCAGATTATTAAAATGAATTTTTTCCTTTTACCAACTATATCTTTTACTATTATCTCATTATTCCAAAGGTTTAAAAGACCGAAGTAACTTTATCTATAGTCTTACAAATCGTAAATCTCTTTAACTAGATATTATTTGCATATGTTTGCATGCTTGGTTGCATGTCGGGGGGGTGCAGGGGGGCAGACCCCAATAGAAAAGTTAGGTCACATTTAATTAGGTTAGGTTAGATTATGTATAGAACGAGCGAGCGTAGCGCAGCGGAGCGAGCACCTAAAAGCCTGATGCATGCCTATATGCATACTTGCTTGCTTGCAGCTTGCTTGCATGCTTGCTACATATAGGGGACGGGGGGCGGGGTATACTACTGACATAAAATGTGCCTGCAAAATTATTCATAGCAGTAGGTATCATTCAATACATCTGTGTTTCAAATGTATGGAAAATGAGTTTTTGGAATAGTGATTATTCGGAAAAGCAATATTGCGGAATTAAGGTATATCTGGTTTTTGATTCTGTGGGAATCCGTTCTAGTTAATCATAATGATAGTAAAGAAAAAAAAAGTCAATCGATAATCTGTAAAGTAAGAATATGGTATTTGAAATTTTGGTGAAACAATATTATGACAATTAAAAAAAAGTCGATTAGTTTTCGGTAAAATAATATTCGGGTTTAAAAGTTTCGGATATACAGTATGTAACCTAAATTATCACTTTCATTAATATTTTTTGTAGTGGAAACTTTTTTTAAAAGCCATTTATTTTTATGATGTATCTTTGCTAATTAATAAACGCTTTTATTTCCAGTATTCAATATAAATATTTATGAAAATTATTATTTATTTTGTTAAATTTTATCTAAGTAGGCTAACACCGTCCGAAAGGTTGTGCGCACATGACTATAGCGGTGCGGGTTACGGGAAGTGGGGAAATGCTCCCAAATAAGATTTCACTTCGCGTACACTGATGCGTGGGTTCTAATCCTAATGCGGGGATGTACCAATGTGTCATTTCTTAAGTAATAACTTTCTGACATATATATAAAAAAATACAAGGCTGTTAACAGCAATAGAAAAGAATCCATAAATTCACTGACCCAGCAAAATGAATAACGCAAACGATATCTGATGTTTAGAATATTTTTTTCTGTGCCACTTTTTTATGGATCTTTGTGTCAACATTAAATGTAAAACAGTACACGACAAGGTAAGTCTCTGATTTACAGGATTAAAAAAATGATTTAATGTAGGTACTTACTTTTTTAACTCGGAGTGTCACAAATAACAAATCCTTGAGTGTAAAATAATGAAACAGTTTGCAGAGAAATACAATTGGCAGTGTTATCGCTAAAAACGACCTCTTCCAGATAACATTTGGAAGGTATGATCAGTAAATTCAGGGTACACAGTCGTTCGGGTAGACATACAAGACAAGGGCAAAAATAAGTAAATATAATTATCTTATATTAAAACGAACTTATTTACTTACAATAATAGTTATTAATTAAATTAATATTATATATATTGTTTTTTCATTGACATTTCAATACTAAACTAAATTAGCCTGTATGATTTAAAATTATTCCCCTTATAATGGTTAATTTTTATTTACTGGCAATACTTAAATCGATGACAGTGACGCCCTTACCGGCCAAGAAAACTTTGTGGATCTGTACAGAATAAGTGACATAGACTCATAGACGTGAGTCTATGACCTAAAAGGGGTAGCTTGAACTTCGAAATAAGAAAATCTGCATCCACTTTTGGAAATTGAGTGAAAAAAGATTGTAAAATAAAAGGTTTTTGATGACGGGTCTCCAGCCACATCGCCCAAAAATCACTTAAAAAGGCCCGATACCCTTAGTCGCCTCTTACGATCACCCATGGGAAGAAATGGGGTAGTGCTATTCTTAGCAGACACTACACAGTTCGGCAACTACTACTTTATTTATAAAAAAGCCATAAATGTGCATGAGAAATGAAACATTATGTTTGCGTAAACACTTTATGTCATCATAAATGCTAAGTAGCTGTAAAAAGTGTGATACAACAGTTTTACTACATTACATAAATGAATGCTCACTCTGAAATGAGTTACTACAAAACCCCTGCAATCCGGCCATCCCGTAATACAAAAGGATGTTTTTATTTCAAATTATTAATTGTTTCTATTTTGTAATATATTTGCGTGTTTCTGGCGTACCTGCCCGATACAATTAATAAATATTAATAGTAGAACGTTTTACAATAAGGATCAATTATAATCATACTCACAAAAAATCAAATATATGAATCTACACCAAGAAATATATCTATCTATATGTATGTATTTATATATTTCTATACACATACATGTTTACATATTCATTTAGATATCAACCAATACCTCCATCACTATTAAATTAAAACACACCCTTTAATTTATGCACCACACATAGCTAATCCTATTATCACTTGATCAATCATGATAGCCAACCATTAACATTGACAGTGCAAGCCGGTACAAACAAGAGCGGAAGTATTAAGTTTTCCTGAGTGTGACCGAGGTCGTCGTGAGGTCACCCCCGCCCGGCGTCAAGGCTCACATGCTAGCATGCCATTAACATTCCTCAACATATTCCTCATCACGAACTAGATTATTCACCGTGTGGACATATCTATTCGATACTTCGCGTTTACGTGCCAATGTACGGTTACATACTGTATATCCGAAACTTTTAAACCCGAATATTATTTTACCGAAAACTAATCGCCTTTTTTTTAATTGCCATAATATTGTTTCACCGAAATTTCAAATACCATATTCTTACATTCCAGATTATCGTTTGGTTTTTGTTTTTGTTTACTATCATTTTAATTAACCACTAGAACGGTTTCCCAAAGAATCGAAAACCAGATATACCTTAATTCCGCAATATTGCTTTTCCGAATAATCACAATTCCAAAAAAACATTTTCCATATATTTGAAATAAAGATGTATTGAATGATACCTACTGCTATAAATAATTTTGCAGGCATATTTTAAGTAAGTAGTATACCCCGCTTAGTAGTATATCATGCATCAGGTATTTAGGTGCTCGCTCCGCTGCGCTACGCTCGCTCGTTTTATACATAATCTAACCTAACCTAACCTAACTGAATGTAACCTATCTTTTCTTTGTCTGCAGGGGGCTTTCGCCCCCCGACCCCCCCAAGCAGGGGGGCTCTGCCCCCCTGCACCCCCCTACATGCAGCCAAGCTTGCAAACAAGCAAGCAAGTATACATACAAACAGGCATGCATCCGCGTTCTATTTTTTACATTTTTTCTAACATAAAAAATATCTAGTTAAAGAGATTTACGATATGTAAGACTATAGAAAAAGTTACTTCGGTCTTTTAAACCTATGGAATAATGAGATTATAGTAAAAGATATAGTTGGTAAAAGCAAAAAATCATTTTAATAATCTGGTTTAATAATAAGTTGTGGAAAATAAATCATCTGTGATACGTAAATTATGTGAACAGTTTTCGAAATAGTGAATTTCGGATTTGAAATATTCGAATTTTCGAAATGTTACCGTCAATGTACACATATATGAACTGGTACTTTCGATTTGTATGCATTGTCTTTGTAATGAGGAGTGCTCTTTACTTTATGAGAAGGTATGGATCAAATGTTGACTGGAAAAGATATTTTTTGTGAAAATATCACCATCGCTAACAAAACTTGTTTAAGAACATAATGTCTCTTACTTGTTTTTACTACATATTTATATACTCAACTCACACCATTATTTCCCATTTGGATAGGCAGAGAATATCGATCAACACTTTTTACGATCCTGGCAAACCTCTCTTGCTTCGTTTACATCCATCAATCTTTTGATACATGCTCTTTAATTCTTCATACTTCAGACGCCTGCCTTTTTAACCGACTTCAAAAAAAGGAGTGTTCTCAATTCGACCAGTATATTTTTTTTTTTTATGTATGTTCGCCGATTACTTCGCCATTTATGAACCGATTTTGATTATTATTTTTTTATTCGAAAGAAGATACTCCCGGATTGGTACCATGATGAGGATATCAGGGTCTGATGATGGGATCCTGGAGAAATCGAGGGGAACCCTCAAATTTTATAGGCAAATGTACCGCGTTTTACATATTTTCTGAATTCATATTGGCATTTGCTTCTGAAAATCATATTGTTATGCTGCCGAGCTGATGATGGAAGGTATGGGTCCTCAATCACTAGGTATTAGGAAACAGTTCTTTCCACATTCTATATAGATTTATACTCCTCTTCGTAGCTTTTATGAAGAGAAGTACAGGTTCACTATAAACATTTCTTTTGTTATGTTATTGTTACCGAGAAAGTACCATGAGACCAGGATCTGATGATGGCATCCCAGGAAATCGAGGGGACTGTCCAAACTCACAATCATGTGACAGTGTATTTGTTCAAAACGCCGATAGGCCTGCCCTGTATAACGTGAGAACACTGCCTAAGCAAATCGTGGGTACTCTGAACAACAGGTGACAATGTCACGTGATATTCAGAAGTATTACTACCTCTGCTAACCCCTTCAGGGATATTCAGCGTGAACGTTTGAGTCTTTCTTGAGATGTAGAATTGTAGACCATCGCCTTTCGAAGGATTTTAAGAACAATGTAAGGTTATATATGGTTGAGCCTAATTAATGTCGTACTATAATAGAAATACCGGAAATACGAAAAATAATACAGTAACCGTCGCTTCCTTATCTGAGAGGCATCTTTGCCAGGTCTACCCATCTCTAAAACTCGTAAAATAAAATATTTTTTAACAAAAAGAAAACCGACTTCATAGTTGGAAAAACAACCGAAAATAAACAATCTAGTACTAAAAAGTACGAAATAAGTTTTTTAATTGAATATGAGTACTGTGATTAATACCTTAGCAGTTTCTTTATTCCACACGCGTCAGTTTAACCTACCTAAATATTACAATTCTCGTAAATTATTTTTTGAGTCGGTGCCAGTCAAACAAAAGTAAATTCACCCTACTATCTATCTCTGATTATTACAATCTAAACAATATATATCTATCGCCTAACGTTTTAAATGGTAATACGTACAAAAATCAATTTACCCTACAACTACAAGGTACCCTACATTTCACATATATGAAGTGCGAAATACACACTTCTTATTATCAATTATCATCGAGGCTGGCACCGGCTCACAAATTAATTTAAGAGAATTGTAATATTTAGGTAGGTTGAACTGACGCGTGTGGAATAAAGAAACTGCTAAGGTATTAATAACAGTACTCATATTCAATTAAAAAACTTATTTCGTACTTTTTAGTACTAGATTGTTTATTTTCGGTTGTTTTTCCAACTATGAAGTCGGTTTTCTTTTTGTTATTGAGCACACAACTGGTCAAATTTATCATACGTGGTTGTCCTCTACTAACATTACCTACCACTTTAGCTATATAGTGGCCGTGTAGTGTCGGCTTAGAATAGCAGTACCCCATTTCTTCCGGTGGGTGTACGTAAGAGCCGACTAACGGTATTGGGGCTTTTAAGGGATTTTTGGGCGATGCGGTTGGAGACCCATCACCAAAAACCTTTATTCCACCATCTTTTCCCCACGCATCTTCCAAAAGTGGCTGAGGAATTTCTGGTTCCCTAGCTCTGGCTACCCCTTCAAGTATGTATGTATGTATGTATGTATGTTTAGCTTTATAGATCTCTTACACCAATTTACTGTCATGCATCCTTTCTATGTCCCCAAACCATCTTAACATTCCTTTTTCTATCTTTTTTACTATATCATCTTTCACAAGGCATCTTTCACGAATGACGCTGTTTCTCATTCGATCACGTAAACTAACATTACATTTTTTTCTGAGGGACCTCATCTCTACTGTATTAACTCAACTCTCATACTTCTGCTTCCACGCCCAACATTCGCTGTTATACATAAGCGTAGGTACAACTACAGCACCATGCACAGCCATCTGGGCCTTTTCAGACACTGATTAACTGGACCTTAGACTATTCAGTCGCTTTTGTGAAATGAAAAGATTTTTATCCGATCCGGTTACTTAAGATAGACGTATATACGAGACGTTTTCAATAAGAGAAGACTAGTGGTTTAACCATAATAAAATATATTTTTTATGATTCTATTAAATTTACGAAAATTCGAATGTTACTGAAAATAAATAAGAAATACACAACTACTGTCTGTAATTACCCCAAAAAATTCATAAGAAAAATTATTTAGAGCCCATACACTGGTTAATTCAAAAACACGCAATTCTGAAAATCCATTTTCATATAATATGCACACATTTCAATGCACTTCACAGAAATCTTGACCCATTTCGATCAAATTGCACCATCTAGCTTAAACTATATTGATTCAATACAATTCGTAGCAAATTTTTAAATTGTATCTCGCTCGGCAAATTATAGTTACTAGAAATGAAGCAATAAAAATGGTTTGAATAATAACACCTTCAATTCCTTCACAGTGCTGGTCTCAGATAATAATAAAACACTTAGCGTATCCGAACTATAATTAAAGTAATAATGATGTACCGAGCGAACCCATCAAAAGCGTCATTGCAAAATATTTTGCATACAAATAGCGCTTCGCTATTAAATGTGCTTATAATTCATCTGCGGAATTAGACTTGGAAATACATCACGAATTACGCTGATATCATCAATATTATTTATAAATATATGTGCATATTAAACTTTATTTAGTAGTCTGTGCAGGATGTTTCCGGGCTAACACCAAAATTGTAATGGACGTAAAAAAAGATGTGTGTTGACGAGTTTCTTACGGGTTCTTCTCTCAACAAAACACCTTCCGAATCCGAAGTAAACTTAGTATTAAGTTGAATTTTGACGTTCAAAAAACAAAGATTTATCTTTTTACTTTGAAATAAATGATTATCTTATTTTATTTTATTTTTTATTTTATAGTATAAAATTAATTATTACCAATAAAAAAAATTTGCTTGGAATGTTTTAAAAAGGATCTGTAATACCAATGATCGGATAAGTGGAATTTAGATTCAATCTATGGTTATAAGATTATTATATCATTAAACTTGAATTGCAATAAAAAAACGGGATAAATAGGTTTGCTATTTAATAAAACAAAAAACAAGCAGTCAAGCAAACAGAAATATTGGATATATCCACCAAATATATGGTTGTTACTACAGTATTTTGAACAAATAAGTAAGGAGCAAAATTGTAAGTTGAGTTGGGAAAAGTTTGTAGAATAAAGTATGATTAGTAGTGAATGACTACACCCAAAACAACTTTACACCTAGCGGGAAGAAACGGGTTAGTCCATTAGTAAGCCGTAATTACAGCTACACACATACGCAAATATAAAAATTATGCAATAGAGATTATTTATAACATAAGTACGAATTTTATCATATCTAAGCTGAGTTATCACTTTATCACTCAGTCACTCATTGTGACAACCGCTTAAAAAATTGAGGGTAGTTCTTAATTAACCGCTCAGCACACTGTAGTGTGAACTTTTTAAAATTTAAATAAAGGAATATTTCGCGCTATAAAAACAGGCTCGAAAGATTAACACACTTATGAATGATAACGATGAAAATGCAAATGAAACGGATGAGGAATATTTTGGAGATTACAGTTGCAAATATAATACGAGTAACCACAAGGATATTGCTCAATACGGCCTCGCCGATAAAGGAAAATGACTCAGATACCCATTTATATCATAAGTTATTATTGGCTCGTATAAAGTAAGACATAATAACTGCTATGAGTTTTGCGAAACCGATCATAGTGCTTCTTCATTGATACCAAATACTCATCTTTTAATCTTACAAAACAATCCCTTTTATAGAGTAAAATCATTAAAACTTAATATTTTCGGAGAAGTGTTGGCTTAGAATATCACTACCCTATTTCTTCCCGTAGGTGTACGTAAGAGGCGACTAAGGGTATTGGGGCTGTTTACCCATCACCAATTACCTTTATTTTACCAGCTCTTTACCACATAAAACATAACATAAACGTTCACGCCGTTTATCCCCGAAGGGGTTGGCAGAGGTACCAATACTCCTGAACTCACATGGCAAGCGCCATCTAGTTTCCAGAGAAGGTACCCACGTTTTGCTTAGACAGTGTACTCACGTGATAGGGGGCAGGCCAATCGCCGTTTTGTACGAATACACTGTCACATGACTAAGTATAACTCAGCCATGTGGGTTTCCTCACGATGTTTTCCCTCACCGTTAGCAACCATGATAAATAAATCTTTACCACTTACCTTTCAAAAGCGCCAGAGAAATTTCTAGTTCCTTTCTGGCTACCTTTTCTAGAGATTTATAGCCGTGAGTATATGTAAGCATGTATGTACTGAAGTGTTATTGAGTTTTAGTATTCCATGTACTTCTTAAACCATGATATTATAGGTTAAAAAGTTGGCTTTTCTTCACGCTTGGGCGTGCTACCACTGCTGAAAGTGGCTGAGGTAGTCATAGTAATTACTGTTGATGTCATCGATTTGTTTATATTACCTACTGTTTTGCGACGCCCTATCTCATTTTGTCTCATTTTCATGGTTCATGAGAAATGAAAAGTACTCAAGTCTGAGTAATGGACCACTATTTTATGTTTTTGATACGGATTGTATAGTATTTATTTACTAGACATAACATAGATTGCATTAACATTCATTTTAAAGTCTTGGTCAGCCACTAGACTAGAATAATAACTAGAATAGACAATTAAAATTTCCAATATTAATAGTAAATTACAAACAAAAAAAATAAAATAAAAATAAAATTAAATTTAAGTGATAATACCTAAACATTTGAAAATTTGTATTTAATAAGAAGTAAATAATTGCTTAATTAATTTCAGGCACCAACTGCCTAAATTTTTTCTTAAAACTAAACAGTGTGTCATTATAGACGTCAGGCGCGCATTCATGACCTATTGCACACAATGAATTGTATAGTTGAATCGAAATTGAAATTGTATTGAATGAAACTTAGTTTTGTATGATAGTAAATTAGTAAAAGAGATTTACATAGCCAATCTGGATGATAATGTTAGTACAAGACGACCTCGGAGGACACATTTAGACCAAATAGCGAGTGTGCTCAAAAAGCCAGGCGTTCGAAGTATGAAGAATAAAAGAGCATGCATAAGAAGATTGATGGATATAATACATAACGTAATATAAGATACAAGAAGCTAGAGAGGTTTGTCAGGATCGTACAAAGTGGCGATCGATAGTCTCTGCCTACACCAATGGAAACGAACGGCGATGAGTATACATGTATGTCTCTTACGCCCGATTTCTGAATTGAGTATTCAAGCTGAGAACGACTTAAGTATCGTTGTGTCTCATTCAGTTGTTAAGATTTCAATGCGACAGAACGATACTTAAGTTGTTCTCAGCTGGAATACTTAATTCAGAAATCGGGCGTTAGTTTTGTATTCATACACTGCTAAGACTATTGCGCAACTGGCCATAGAATGCAGCTTCTTCGTCAAAGCGAGCTATCCTCTACTTTATTGGCTATTATAACTTCGTGGCCGTTTACTTGATTTGGATCGGTACGTACCGCATTTAATACTATAGAGAATATTGTTGATGGTTATTGCTAATAAAAACTACTAGTTTTCATTATAGCACGATATTGATACCGTTTGGTTATGTTACTAAAATTTTCTTTATACACTTTACGTGTAAGGAGTACGAAAGAGAAGAGTTAGTAAATCAGAGCTCATTTATCGTCAAAGTATGTTTCCAAAGGTTCGGGTATTTTAGACCTAAAAACCTAATAATATATCACGACGTCAGGGGCAGGGTAGATAGGACTAGCTACTCGGTCCGGAGGTTGCGGGATCGATCCCCGTTGAGAGCAACTTTTATGTGATGGGCATAAATGATTGTTTCTTAGGCTTGAATATTATTTATATGTGTATTATATAAGTATATTGTGTAGTTAGTATCCCATTATACAAGTTCTACTTAGTTTGGGGCTATCTTGATCTGTGTATGTGTGTGTGTCCGTATATTAATCATTTATGTTATTGTCATAACCGGTAATAAAAAAAAGTTAAGATTAAGTAAAAAAATGACTCCTGGTATTTAGTATACCAACTTTGTACCTGAATGATGTATTCTAAGCCATGAAGATTTCGTTATTAAGTTGTATACCACTTTTCTCTTTTTGTTCCTCATCATCAGCCTATAAACGTCCACTGCTGGACATAGGCCTCCTCAATGATCTCCACAACGACCTGTCCTGTGTTGCCCTCATCCAAATGCTTCCCGCTACCTTCAACTTTGTGGGAGACCTACTTAGACTACGAGGCCGCCACTCCAGAACCTTCGAAACCCAACGGCCGTCGGTTCTGCGGGCACTGTTCTGTTTTTTGACGTTTACTAACTTGATAATAAAAGACACATATGACTTCAGCAGAGACACATTGGAGTTTCCCCTAAAGTTTTGAACCCAGACTTCTCTGCATCAGATGCAGTGATTCTCCAAAATTTCCAGGTTTTATATATCACACTCGTAATTATTTCAATAATTCTTATGAATAGCAGACCTTTTATGAATGAAAATTTAAATAAATTACTCTTACTAAATCTGCATAAATATAACAAAAATTAAATCATTATGTCTAATAGAGCTGTAATAAGAGTACAACAATAGTGTTTCAAGATCAATACATTGCAAAGTAGGCTAACGATTATTTTCTAAGGAAGCTAAGTGAAGTAACTTGTTTGCTTAAATTGTCGTAAATAAGCCGAACAAAGAGTGTTTTTATGTAAATCTAAGTATACACATTTGACCTGAATACGAGTAGTTAATATGTTTAGACAGAAGTCAGTAGTCGGGCAATAAAACAGATGTAAAATATCATGGGAACAAATACTTCCGATCACTTTTTTTATAAATCACAGCTCACATACGTCTTCACCATGAATCTCAAAGCTTCCTGGAATATGTATTAAAAATAAATAACTTCGAAGTAAATAACATAAAGACATATGGTCATGGCTAGCCAGAGCTTTAGATTATTTTATAATTGTTTTGCCACATTTGGAAGTTGAGTGAGCAAAGCATAGAAGTAAATCAAACTTGGTCTTAGCTATAAATAAATGATATATCGATAATGATACTTCAATAGTGGAATTCACAGAGACCTTCAACTAAAAGGAAGTATTTTTTTCCTTCTCAATTAAACTGTATTGACTGGCGGCTAGCAAAGCGCCCTATGGAAAGGTCAAGATTGCAAACGATGTGTAATTACAATAACTTCCGTCTCGCTTATAAGGCAAACTGACTTGCTAAAAATAAATGAAGTCAAAGCGTATTTCCTTAACTTTGTGTCTATGTTTAGAACATTGTCGAAGAGCAAGGGCGGATTCAGTGTGTTGTCTGAGGGGGTAATATTGAGAGAACCATTTTTTTTCAGGGGATATATAGGACTTTAAAACCAAGCAGTTTGTATTTTGTACATACAATAAATTTGCGAAATAAGAGATTTAACGCCGATATCTATAACATATAAATTTGCTCACGTTCACGAGTTATTAAACTATTCGTAAAAGGTCAATTATCATGGTGGTTTACTTATAATGGTTGTCAAAATTTTGGGAAAACATCGTAAGGAAACCCACATGGCTATGTTGTACTTTATTATGTGATAGTGTATTCATTCAAAACGGCGATAGGCCTACACCCTACCACGTGAGTACAAAGATGTTACACCGAGTGTGTGACGTGACGCAAGTCTTGTCAACCATCTACCGATGAGCCAGTATGTTGGTCACGACAGCGAGTACACCACACATGGTTTTCCTTCACAATCTATCAAAGTTCGCTTATTTCACTCATTAATGACTAACATATGCTTACAAATTATTGTGTAATAACTGTGGCTGTTGTCATCATAGTCATTTTATCCGAATTTATAGTTTGAAATAAGAACCTTCGTGACGATACGGTAGTAATTTCAATCAAAACTTTAATATATTAGAGAAAAAACTTTGATAGCAGTTTATATGCTTTATTTATGATTTTATGGAAAATTAATAAAAATATTGCCGATGATGGCAGGGTATTTAAGATTGTTCTATATAATTAGATCCAAAAGTACGTACCACATTGGTATATTTTTTCCGAGATTTGTTTTAACGTTAGAACTTGAAAAATATATTTATTGTCAAAAACCCGTTTTTTTTTTTCTTGTAATGAAATACTATCCTCGATACCGATTGTCACTCACTGCTCAAGAAACACACACCCATTTGGTTCAAGGTCGGTAGTAAAGAAGCCCGTTATTTTATTCAGCAATAAATATTATTGCTTTTTATTGATATAGACAATAAAATTCAATACAAAAATAGCATCTCATAAAGAATAACTAATTATTTATTCAATAGAATAAAACCTACTAAACAACGTTGTAACTAAAATATGTAGAGAAATCCATACAAGAACATAAAACTTTAATTAAGACAGCGATATAGTTAAAATAAACATTTAACTATCCTCTCCCGTGACCGATCGACAATCACCTAAAAAGCCCCAGTACCCTAAGCAATTGAAAGGGATCCAATGCGGATGGTATTGTAACGTTTCTAGACTAGATACAAACATACATATACTCACGGCTATAATTCCCTAGAAGGGGTAGCCAAAGCTAAGGAATTAAAAATTCCTCAGCCACTTTTGGAAGCTGCGTGGGGAAAAGATGGTGAAATAAAGGTTGTTGGTGATGGGTCTCCAAGCGCATCGCCCGAAAATCCCTTAAAAGTCCCAATACGGTCTTTCGCCTCTTACGTGCACCTACCGGAAGAAATGGGGTAGTGCTATTCTAAGCCGACACTATACAGCTAAGCTAGATACAAACGACTATAGATAAAGGCGGGAGGGTCCGAAGTGAGAAGAATAATGATGTAAAGGAAGCAAGAGTCTCTGCCTCCCCATTAGGAATAATGGGCGTGAGTAAGTATATAAGTATATTCTATTCGTTTGGATTACTTACAGCAAACCATACAATTAGTGTTTATAAATTCAGTTATCAACTTGGCCTATAACAAGTATTCGCAAATAGAACAGAATATAGAACAATCTAAACCATTTCACACTATTAGGTTTTCTTTAGGACAACAAACGATATAGTTGAATATAAATTTCAAAACCAGAGTCAACGTGCCATAACCAGTACTTCTATTGTGATATCACAATAATTCTAGATCCCTGAACTGTGTCAAATGAGTGAAAATCTGCATGTCTGTCAACAATGTAAAGAATCAGTATTTTCAAACAAAAAATATTTTTTTACTTACAGACAACAGACAACAGAAAATAGATGTTTTAAAATTTTATTTTGAATGGTATCAGACAACAAAAAATAGATATTTTAAAATATTATTTTGAATGGGACAGAATGTAGTAAAATAATAAAAAATATACCAAGACCAAAACTAAAATGACCAATTCATTTTATCCATAATCATTTCCGCAATTACATCCTGTTTATGGGCAGGCCGGCACAGCACTACCTCGAGGTAAGATAAGCTTCGGTACGTGAGCCGGCCGCGCCAAAACCTTGAAACCGAGCGACTCCGTCCTGCAATTTATATCAAGTATAGCCGCTCAGTCCGCTTCAAGCCTTAATGCATATAACACGATTATCAAAACCGAATACGAAAAATTCCGAACATTCCGATGCAGTGCCCTATTGTCACTAAGTATAGTGCACCAAGTGACCCTTGCAGTTTCAGTGTTACCTATCAGTGAATGGAATATTACATAGTGTTTAATTGTGATGAGTGTCAAACAACGCTTGGATGACATAGGAGACAGTATTATCTCTATCGACAAACACAAAAGGTTAGTTTTCATAAGTTTCAGTATAGACAGTTATGATTATCTCGTTCCTATTACAAATTGTTTAAAATCGCTAGGCTGCAACATTAGATTTCAATTTAAAACTGTTTAATATCTTCAACTTTATCATCATAACATTGTATCTTTATAAAACAGAACAATGTTGTTGTAATACAACGCAACTTGCTTGGTTTTGCTTTACTGCTAGTGCATTCTACAACTTATAAATTTAATTGACGAATGGCAATTTGAGCTGCAACATATTGACCTTTAAGAGAGACATTATTACTCTTGTAATACCACGGCTCTGTTGACAATGTCGTTTCGATCCGAGATCAAGGACTTTATCGGTATCAAAAGACTGACACGCGAAATACTAAATATTTTACTTATTCTACTGAAATTACTGAATTAATACTATATTATACTCACGGCCATAAATCCAAATAAAAGGGTATTCAGAGCATCAGATTTAGGAATTTCTCGCTTCTTTTGGAACTTAAATGGGAAGAAGATCGTAACCAGGATAGTAATGGGTCTCCCGCCGCACCGATCAACAATCACCAAAAAAGAAATGGGTTGGTGTTATTCTAAGCCGACTATACTCAGCTCATTCTACCTACAATCTTTATGAGATAGATCACCTATTTCGTGGGAGATTTATCAGTTATCTCATGCTCGAAACGAACCTCCTAATCACAGATATGGTTAGAATACGTTTCTAACCAATAAGTTCAAATTAAGTATATTTATATATATTCTAATTTCTGGTTGTGTAAATCCGGTATATTTATTAAAATACGACGTGATAGCTCAATGGGAAGAACACCGGTTAACGTGCAAGCGACTAGTGTTCAAATCCCGGATCGGGCCTACACCAATTTGTCTTTTATAAAGACATATGTGTGGTTAATTTATCACGGTTGTTAACGGTGAGGGAAAACATCGTGAGGAAACCCACATGGCTGAGTTGTACTTAGTCATGTGACCGTGTATTCGTACAACACGGCGATAGGCCTGCCCCCTATCACGTGAGTACACTGTCCATGCAAAACGTGGGTACTCTGAATGCCAGGTGACAATGTCACGTGATGTTCAGAAGTATTAGTACCTCTGCCAACCCTTTCGGGGATATTCGGCGTGAAGGTTTATGTTTATGTTATGTTATTAAAATATTAAAAAAATATCTAGCTCAGTTAGAAAATACCAAATTGGTCGTCAAACCATTTATTGACATATTATCGAACGGTGTAATGTTATATACATGGTACAGGGTGTAGTACAAAAACGGAAATTGCTGCGGCTGACAAAACAGAACGTCATTTTATACATTTCTAGCGAATAATTTGATCGCCATTTATATCCATGATTATTTTCATATATTACACATACCACCGTGTATTAAGCTAACTACAGATACCTGCCCTTTTTCCTTTCATATGAAAGGAAAAACGATACCACATTATGGTATATTTTGAAATCTTTAATTAGGCCTTTACTTCCTTTCCTTTCCTTCTTTTCTTACCTTCTATCAAGCCTCTTGCAATGAGGTTTATATCTGAGACTGCATGCATCCACACTTAAGGATTTTCAACAAGAAGTTTCGTTTGCAATAAATTGATAGTTTCGTTATCAATGATAAGCTAAAAATTTAATTGTTTACATCTCACGATAGCCGTTGCTTCGCTTCATATTCGAAAAAACGGTCTAATTACGCCTCCATACCACATAGCGCACCCTACAATGACACGATGAGCATACAAAGGCTTGTCAATAATGTATATGATGTAAATGAAAATACTGTTCTTCATCAGGTCGTACATCGTTTCTCGTCTATTCTTATTTGTTAAGATGCTATCACACAAAATTTAGATACTTGACCTGAAAAAATGTAAAAGTCCTGCTCAAGTCACAAATGCATGTTTTTACAAATATATTCAATGGAATAGGAATTTCTAATGCGTTAGCTTTGGCTACCCCTTCTAGGGATTTATAGCCGTGAGTATATGTATGTATGTATGTATGTATTCAATGGTAGCATAAATCTATTCTTGTCTTGACATCACACGAATAAGTGACGTTACAAATGCAAGCATACAAATATAACTGAAAAACCCCAAGGCCATGTGTGACGACTTGGTTAGCTTAATTATAATACACATAACCAAGTTTGTAATGCAAATATTCACGGTAACACACAAACTGGTAGCCCAGAAAATAAATTACGCCCAATGTTAAACAACTACTAAGTATTGTACAAATAATAGTTTAGTATCAGGAACTATGCAACGACCTCAGGCCTCGCTTCTCAAATGGACTAGCCGATAACCACAGGTATTTGTTTGTCTGCGACCATAATTATTCTCGACTAGATCACCGATTGTTTCGCTATCCGCATTGTTTAGGTTTTAGTAGAAGGAAATACAGGACTTATTTTGATAAGCGGATATACAGTAATAGCCGAGCCCTTGATTAAAAGGGCAGACAATCCTATTAGATCAAAATTATCTATATTATACTCGAACAATAAGCACAAGATATATCAGGCAAAGTTAAATAAATTTACGCAGGTGATCCAAATACATTACAGCCGTATTATATCCAAAAGAGACTCAGCTCCGGAGATGGGGTAGAGCTATTCTTAACTGATACTACGACCTACCAAAAGTTTGTTTTTCTGAATTACCTGTTATGCAGACTATATAAGACTTAAGTTTAGATTTCTGACGGTTAGATTGTTTGAACCCATATATTAATATTTATAAGTGATAATACGTAGTTTTTTTCTATTTAATGCATTAGCATCTTTATTAGAGAAAGCTCCATGTACTCCCTACTTTTGTATTTCACATGTAAGCCGAACTTCTCCTAAGCGGTATATCCGACCTCAACCAAATTTTGCATGATAGTCAAAGGCATCAAGGACCAGGATGAGACGGTACGGAGATTTTTAAAATAAATGTTACTGTTAAGGAATGATCACCCTTTTAAAGATTCCCATATAAGTATTGAAAACTATTGTAAACATATCTGCTATCTCCTTAATTTTGCTCAGCTTCGCTCCAAATTTTGGCATGCGAAGCTTTATTGCCCACTTCGTAATACGTTTGTATAGCACCTTGATGACCTAATTCGATTATTTCAATAAAGGCAAACTTAGTAGAACACTACAACATTAGAAACGTCATTTTCATTGCAGCGATGTAATTAGTCTGATTTGCGCAAAAAATCGTGCAACATTTAGTTAAACTGTGCTGCTTTGAGTTGAAACTGCTCTAGAACCTACAAGCAAATATTTATCTGGAAATCAGTATTTTTTATTTATGAAAACTTCAAAGATGGAAACCAAAGACATCCATATACTCACACTATTAACTTCCATTTTGGTAGGCAGGCACTGTCGATCGTCACTTTGTATGACACTGGCAAACCTTTTACTTCAGTAAATAACATAAAATATGCTCTCGGCTGTTAATCCCTAGATGGGGTAGCCAGAGGTAAGGAATTAGAAATTCCTCTGCCACTTTTGGAAAGTTAAGTGGGGAAAAGATGCTAAAATAAAGGTTGTTGGTGATGGGTCTCCAGCCTCATCGCCCAGAAATGCCTCAAAAACCCCAATACCGTTAGTCGCCTCTTACGTACACCTACCGGAAGAAATGGGGTAGTGCTATTCTAACTCGATACTACCCCTTCAAGAGATTTATTGCCGTAAAATATATGTATGTATGTTGGAGAAAAACTATTATAAAAACAGGGTTTTCCTATCTAACATATCTCTCTAGTTTGCAACTATAACTAAAAATATAGGTCGATAAATGGGAAAAAAAACTGCTAACACCATATTACTAGTTAAACAATAGCTGAGAATAAAATGTAAAATGAAACGCAACAAAGAACAATTTATTAATGAACGATTTATCAGTGAAAGTTTAGAGAATAGGAATACCGAATTAGCTTCTCACAGACAATCACAAATGATTATAGAAAAATATTAAGCTGCGTCACGTATTTTCGAATCATTGATTTATTGCGGAGTTGTGTTTGACTACATAACTACTATAAATCTCTGCAATCCTAGTATAAGCGACCTATTAAATAGATATCGCGTGGTATAAAAAAAGCCATTTCTTTCGCACTTAGTTAGTATCGTATACTGTCATCTCATTCTTACCGATATGGCGACGATAAAATAGCGCTCGAGCTAGGTCTCTTCATCTAAATTATATAATGTAAAGTATAAAAATGCTGTGTAGTATCGGCTTAAATTGGTACTAACCCATTCCTTTTTAGACTTAGAGTATTAGAGCTATTTTAGTGATTGTTGGGCGATATGTCTGGACACCCGTCACAGACCATCGTTAATTTTACCATCTAACTCCCATTCAACTTCTTAAAGTGGCAACAGAATTTGAAGCTCTGGCTACCTCTTCATGGGATCTATAGCCGTGAGTATGTATGAATGTATGACTGCGAAACAAAGTCCGTAGTGAGGCCTCATCATCGTTAAAGAAAGAGGCAGATTACACAATGAGACTAAGAAAAGTTCTCATGTTATTCAAGTCACGGTGGCTGCTAATATAGTACCTGAATCTAAAAGTCACTCGCTGAGCTTGTTTTTTGAGCCAGTAATTAAGTACAACAAAAACCTCACCTATGTAGGTGAGGTTTTTGTCTGTTGTGCGACAAAAGCGTGCAATAAACTTAGACATTACGTTATGAGTATTAGCCAAAGCAGGAAGTTAATTTATTTGTATTAAAGTTCAGTTTGAAATTATGAAATTTTTATATATTATTACTTACTTACTTATACTCACGCCCATTATTCCGATTTGGGTAGGCAGAGACTATCGATCGCCACTTAGTACGATCTTGACAAACCTCTCTTGCTTCCCTTCCATTTATTATTCTTCTCATACATGCTCTTTTATTCTTCTTACTTCGGACCCCCGCCTTTATAAGAACGTTTTCTATCTGGTCAAGAAACGTTTTACGAGGCCGTCCTCTACTTACAATCCCATTCACTACATTTAGCTACTTTATTTTCATCCATCCTCTCTATGTGCCCAAACCACCTCAACATTCCTTTTTCTATCTTGCATAATACGTCATCTTTCAAACCAACTCGTTCACGGATCACACTATTTCTCACTCTATCACACAGCCTTATTATTACATATCGTTCTGAGGAATCTCATTTCAAAGGTATCTAAAGCTTCTGAGTTGGATTTTTTTACCGCTTTTGGAAATTTAATACGAAAATTATGTGATGTAAAGGGTGGTTAGTGATTGGTCCCCAGCCACATCGCCCTTGAAAAGCCCGAAAACTCTAAGTCATATTATAACACTCGTGGGAATTTTTTTCGTTAGTGCTTCTTTTAACCGATGCTACAAAGCTAATTAATATATAAATTAATACAAGTCAGAATCATATCTAGTGATTTATTTTGACACACAGCATTAACTGCTATTACTTCTGTTTTGATGACAACATGAACAAGTGGAGTAGTTAGTAGGTAAGAATAATAAGTGTTAGTAGTTGAGATTCTGTGTCCTCTTTCATGAAGAACCCAAGTAGTCGAGTAGCCAAGCACAAACAGCTTTGGTGACTTAGTGTAAATCGTGCACCAAAATATTAAGTGGCATAGAGTTGGTATTTTATCTGAAGTAATGGTGAGGGTGCGATATTGTGAACAAATCCTCACTTCTGAGTTAAAATCAGTCATGTGACAGTATATTAGTGCAAAGTTGCAATAGTGACTCACGAAAATACACGATGCAAGTCAAAAAATACAGTTTTTATTACAGTATCCAATTAACAGTGTATTTAAACTCCTATCCCTACACCAGCTGTGACCATTTGCTGTGAAACTAACTAGTACCTTTGCTGACTGTTTGGAATTAATAAACGTCATGTCTGAGTCTAATCAGTAAGCAGATAATGCACAGATGTGTGAATTTAAAAAACGTTACCTCAGTTTTGGAATTGCTTGTTAAGCTTTTTAAGCTTTCTCTTTTTGAGTTATTCCGAAATATATTTATTCTTCAACTATCCCACGAGTAAGTTAGTATTAGGATTTATAATCTACCCAAAAATGTTCGATAAATAATTGATAATTTTAATTGTTTCTTTAAAAAAATGTAAATACTGCTTACATTTCTCACTTGTGGTTTTGTAATTTGAAATTGATTATAAATATGTAATGGCTGTCATGGTCCATAAATTATACTTTGTTTTTTTGTAAAAAGTGCAGAAGTGATTTCATTTTTAAATAAAAATCACAGACTCGTGATTCAAACGTATAATTGATTAAGCGAATAATTATTGTATCGAATTCAAACAAACTTTCTTAATCGTGGATTGTGGGGTTTAATTAAAATTTAAATAAGATTTAAATTATTACAACATACTTACACTCACGGGAACTCAGTAGAGATTTCTAGATCGAGAAAACCCTTATAAAGGATTTTTCAATATAAGTTGCCAATAGAATAGCCCAAACTTAAAATTCTACTAACCTGAGTTCTTAGTACTCCACGCAAAGAGAGC
This sequence comes from Bedellia somnulentella, assembly GCA_963576735.1. NCBI lineage: Eukaryota > Metazoa > Arthropoda > Insecta > Lepidoptera > Bedelliidae > Bedellia > Bedellia somnulentella. The sequence continues at coordinate 10,489,041 of OY755184.1, forward strand.
AGCAATAAAATTACTAGTAAATGATACAAATGGTTAATCAACACCCATTTATGAAATATTTCTGTTGTAAAATAATGAGGCACTATTTGTTTCCGCCATTGATTGAATTAATTGTGTCGATGAAAATTAATGATTTCCTTGTATCTCACGATCTGACTACACAGTTCAAGTGTGTGCCAATAAAGAAAATACTTTTTAAATTAATTTGTAATGTTTTAAAATATCTGTGTTATTCCTGGTCTAGCGGATAAACTCTCGGTTTCAAATTTCAAATCTCCGAGGTCTTATGTTTCATCCCCGGGGAATATAATTTTAACTCAGTTAGTGCAGCCTGTTTCTCCAAAAACTTATTCTGTACATCGAAGCCAAAAGTCATATGTTAAGCCATCAGGCCCAGTTACTATCAAGTCATCGTTAGTCCAGCTGCACTTGACCAGCGTGGTGGACTATAGCGAAATCACCCCATTCAGGGTAGGCCCGAGCCCCTCAGTGGGCGCATATATGGGCTATGAGGAGATATTACTAAACTAAACTCAATCCTCTTCGAATCCTTTTTTGCACAATACCAAAAAATCTATCATTCGTGTACTTAAATAAATAATTTGAAAATGTTTTAAATTCCTAAAATTAATATAAATATATATACTGACTACCCCATGCATAGGATTATCATTATAGTTATTTGTGTACTTAGTTTTTTGTTTCACTTTATACGAAAAGTATCAATCTCAAAATGGCTGAAGTAATTTTATATAAGCTCGTATAATATTACTCTTGGTAAACATCTCAAAGGTCAGCAAGCGATTTATCGATCTAGTTCTAAAAGTTTTATTGCTAAAGTTAAAACAAAAAGAAATCCGGTTTATCCAAATTTAAATTACACCATCTTTTAATTATAAAATACAAGTGGAGCTCGGGAAGTATTATTTATAATACGATGATAATAATGATGACTAGTGGGTAACCCTGGCGCGACTACGTCGCGTCCAATAAAATGAGTCTATTTAGAAATTTTCCGACCAATCACAGCGCAGCTCTTTTGAATTTCTAGTGAATTTTACTGATTAGCCGGTTTGAAAATAATCCGACCAATCACAGCGCATCTCTGATCGACTAAAGTTTGCGCGCACTTATGACACTCAAGCAAAGTCTATGGGCCAAAATCGAAACTTTGAAATTCTGTAACAATTAACTTAATCCAGTTACATCAGATGTCTGAATTTTGTGCACAACACGGCCGCGAACTGTACAAAACGATACCTGAACCAAATTTCTAGCTTAACTCATCGCGTCACAGGCTTCCGGGCAAGAAAGAAGCTTACAGAAATAATATATAAAGAAGATGTGTTCTGGAAGTCATACGTTTTATAGATGAAATTGATTTTAAAAAGATTGAGTGGTTTAAGAGCCTTTACAGACCAACCTACGAACACACAAATAAATATTTCCTATTTATAATAAGTAAAGACGTGTATCACCCGCTACATTCTCTACCTGACATTAAATATGACGGCCTTTTGGCGACCTCGCAGACATCACGCGAAGTCATTAACAAGTGTTTAATGTTTAATATTTCTAACTTGTCAATGGACACGGAAAACATATAGCATCAATACCACTTTTGACAACTGCCGCACGCTAGAATTATCTAGATAATACTCAATCCAGCGTTCACGCCTAAATTACCCGAAGGGGTGGCAAAACTGCTAGTACTTGCAAACATCACGTGACATTTTCCAGAGTAACTACGTTTTGCTTGGACAGTGCCACCATGTGATAGGGGAAGGCTTTTTGCTGTTTTGTACGAATACAGAATTGCATGACTAAGTAGACGTGGCTTTTCTTCCGATAATTTCCCTCAGCTTTTTTAACAGCCTTTATAAATTAGCCACATTTAAAAAAACACAATGGATTCGTCTCCGAATTTGAATTCGCGTCTTTTTCATGATGAGCGGTGGTTCCTCTTTCAGCTATCACGGTTTTTAATACATACAAACATGGGATTATAATTTTTAATTATGTTATTATAGAATTTTTAAAAGTAGTGTGAAGATACTCACATAATTGTATTTACAGTCATGATGTGACAATCCTCAACTTTAGCGACGGTTATTTATTATCACGCTTGCACGGTCGGTCGCGGAACTCTTAAACTCCTTTGGCTCAATATCAAATATTCATCCTGATAAGAAGTATAGGCCTAACTAAATCTACTTGAAGATTCCTAATTTATCTCGCAATTCCTATTGAGGACTACGAATATAAAGGTATGATTCAAACACTCATCATTTGAGACAATGAATAAATGGACAGCCATATTTGATGAGATGTCAGAAACTTGCGCAAAAGCACGTGCGCATTATGCGTGCGAGTAATCACACACACACATGTACTCGTGAATAGCAAGTCACTTCAATTACTTATACTTACCGAATAATGATGGCTATTTATTAAAGTTAAGAGGTGAAGGCATATACATCTTAAGTATCTTCAAGGTGTGCCGATATGGGCTAGTGAAAAACATACATACATACATATATTCATGTCGTTAGATCCTGACAAACCTCTCTAGCTTCGTTCACATCCATCAATCTTTTCATAAATTATATTTTCTTGTTTATATTTCGGACGCCTGCCTTTTGAAACACATTCTCTATTTAGTCCAAATGAGTCATCCCAGGTTGCCCTGTACTAACATTACCTTCCACATTGGCTCTATAGATATTTTTCGTCAATTTAATATCATCCATCGTCTCTATGTGCCTAAACCATCTCAATATTCCTTTTTCTATATTTTTTACAATATCGTCTTTCATACCGCACGGCGCAATGAAATGAATGAAACAAAAATGTATGTATATATGTACATCACCCAAAAATATACTGAACTGGTGGACAAGGTAGACCGCCAACTCGTAAAGGACACCAGAAACGTAGCATGAGATCAGGACATTCCTATCTGCCTCCCTACAACTGCGCCCTTAAGGTGTCAACGTGGAAACCAGTGTCCAAACAGACACTTTATCCCAAACATATAAGATATGTGTTAGTACACTCGTTTCCGCGTAGACATCCCAGAAGGAAGATGAATGATGATGGCTACCCCTTCTAGGGATTTAAAGCCGTGAGTATACGTATGAATTGATTAAAACAATATAAAAAAAATGTTCCTCTATTCAAGAACATAATCTATGTAAAATGTTTTGACTGATTGATGTATAATAAAGAGTTTTCTATTCTAAAGTTTTCTGTTAATATTGTCAGCAAATAAACCAGGAAACCCACCACCTCAGCTTTACCATATCATTTTATCGATATACGATCTGTTTAGTCGAAGAACGTTCTTTTCGTGGGTACAGCGGGTTTTAGTTTTATTATTTTCCAGGAAATGGTTTTCAGTTTTATTATAATTATAACAATTTGAAGCAAAATGCCTATAACCTAGCTAAAAATAGAGCAATGAGTGTTTGGTTTCGAAAAATAAATGGTTTTACAAATAATTTAGCGCTTTAAATAGTTTAAGCAACCGGTCTATTTGAAATTTCACACATTTTACGAAATTCTAACTTAAATAACTCGAAATGTCATAACATTAGATTATGACTTCAGAGTTTTACATTAGTTTATTAGAATAAAAGAAACCTTTTTTAAATAGCTTAAACATTTGTGTATTTGTAATATGGAAAACTGCAACTTTCAAAAACAAACTCTTTTAAACTCAAACGTCGACAGCGCATATCCCTGAACTCGTTGGCCGAAGTATTTCTACTTCTAAATATCACGTGATATTGTCACCTGGCTGGTGTTCGGAGTACCCGCGTTTTGTTTGATGGTGTACTCGCGTGATAAGGGGCAGGGTTATGGCCGTTTTGTACGAGTACACTGTCACATAACTAAGCACAACTCAGTAATGTGGGTTTTCTCACAAAGTTTTAACCACACACATATGTCTTTAGAAAAGACAAATTGGTGTAGGCTCGGCCCAAGATTTAAGCTAGCTATCACGGTTCAAACAAAAAAAAACATCTTTTTCCGCAATATAAAATATTTTAGGCGCATTCCTATGGAGAAGGGAAATCCAAATAGCAGCTTATTAAATTTCCATGTTTGATAAAATCTAATGGGAGCTATTCGGTCTTAAAACAGAAAAGTCACGATCCAACACAATAATCTATTCTTTCACGTTTTAGCAAGCGCATAATTTGACTATAAATATTTTCAAAAGATAAGATTGGTTATCACAGATTCTCACGTCTCTGTTACAAGAAAATTCTTGGTCTCGGCTGTTTTAACAATCACATGGGCTTGAGTGAATCTACAGATAAATTATTTTAATATATTTTTTACGGATAATATTGTATGAGTTGTTTCTTTTTTATGTAACATGTGCTCAAAAAGCCAGGCCTCCGAAGTATGAAAAATAAAACAGCATGTATGAAAAGATTGATGAATGAAGACTAGGCTAGAGAGGTTTGTCAGGATCGTCCAAAGTGGTGATCGATAGTATCTGCCTACCCCAATGGGATATAATGGCGTAAATAAGCTGAAGTTATGTTCACCTTCAGGAGATTATAGTTGCATACAAACGCAATAGAAAAAATATTCAGGAGCTTTATACTGTCTTATCTTCACTGTCGTTCTTCTTCTATTTTTATCTCAGTAAAATACAGTTGGGCTTACTAATTAGTTCTTATCAGTACAGATATAAATAAAGTTATGAGATATGATTCACCTAATAGGAATCATAAGAGTTAAAAGGCCTCTACAGCTCAGCGGGTAGATCAACGCTTCTATTACCAGAGATGTGAGATCAAATCTTAATTTGGCCCTACACCAATGTGTCTTTTCTTAAGTCGCGTGGTAAAATTAACTATCAAAGTTAGTTAATTATCAAAGCTGTTAAAGATGAGGCAAAACATCGTGAGAAAAAACACATAGCTTTACATTTGCCTACTCATGCGTTATACCTAGACGTTGTCTAGAAGTGTAAAAAAAGTTCGATGAAGTTTTCATTGACCAATGCCAAAACTCCCAAAGCCTTGCGTTACAGCCATCGATTATATGTTACATTAAGAAGATTGGCAGCACAAATAATAACTCTAGACTGTAAATGAAACGACATCTTATTCCATATTCTACATAAATACATACACTCACGGCTATAAATCCCTAGAAGGGGTAGCCAGAACTAAGGAATTAGAAATTTCTCAGCCACATTAGGAAATATGATTGGGGTAAAGATGGTAGAAATAAAGGTTGTTGGTGATGGGTCTCCAACCGCATCGCCCAAAAGTCCCTTATAAGCTCCAGTACCGTTAGTCGCCTCTTACGTACACCCGCCGGAAGAAATGGGGTAGTGCTATTCTAAGCCGACAGTAGTGTGTGTAGTGTAGTGTAGACAGCAATTCCAAATTCCACTTATAACAATAAATCGCCACCTGCAACACGTCACGTAGACTGCAATGTGATTTATCACGTAGCTCTCACAAAAAATGTTGAACCTAATTGTAATCAGATGGTCCACAATACTCGTGATATTTTTTCACAGTCCCACATTATAATTATTATCAGCATCACACATCTTGCTGAACCTTGGCTCGAATACCTGCCCGTAGTTTTTACGGCGGCAATTCGAGAAGGTTGTTTTGCACTAGTCAATGCAAACTTGTTATACATAATCAAGCTGGTCCGATGCTTGATAATTAGACAGCCTCCGAGCTAAACGCTTCACGGAAATATAATTTAACATATTATGTATACAGCCAGTGTTGAAAGCTGGGTGGGAAGGAGTTAGAGAACTTGAAGAAATGTAGCTATTTTAAAATACCATTTCATACTCGTACAAACATACACTCCTACATAAGTTAGAAAACATTATAGAATAATAAATATAGTTTCAAAAAATAAAAATCACACTTTTGAAGCAGTTCTATCTTTAAAGTGAATAATAATTAGTAATATAAGCTGAAAATGGGAATGAACAAAAATTACAACTTTTATGGTGAAAAAGCGTGTGTAAGCAGATAGACAATAAGCGTGGAAGTATGCAAAAAGAGCGCCCCTCGCTTTTTTACAGTATTACTATTTTATTTTTGTTTATTACCATTTTCAGCTTATGTGTCTAATTTATTTTTCACTTCTTAGTTAGAAGTGTTTTAAAAAGCGTGTTTTTAGTCTTGGGCCAAATTAAATTATTTAATTGATTATGTAAATTATTTAAAGAGATAAATTATTATATTGTCGCTGATTCTTGATAAGTGTACCAAGTTTGAATTAAATCCGTCAGTCCAGAGTGGGTCAAAATTGAGTCCTTAGGTGCAGCTAATATAAGCGTGTTAGTAAAGTATGGTTGGTAATAGGACTTGAAATACATCATTCGAAAATCCCTAGAAATAACCCAATAGCCTTAATCGCCTCGTACTACACCGACACGGAAAGAAATAGGTTAGTGCTAACCAAAGCTGACACCACACAGCTACACCAAACTAAACTAAATATGTGTTTATCAAATTATGTACGTTTTATATTATAATTGACTAATGGAAAAATATATAATCAGATAAGAGAGCTATCGGTTTCCTGCGACCTTCACGAAGTCGTTGGCAGCGGCAGACAGGTGTTTGTTGAGTTCTTTGGACGAGGTGCATGTCCAACTGAATTAAAAAATAAAAAAATTCTCTGCATACTGTGTAAAAATAGAGTAAACAGAGGAATAACAGACGGATAAAGCAAAAAAGAAATTATATTCACAAAAATTAAGTGTGTATGAACAGCTCTAAAAAGCTCTTATCAATGTTTTCGTACCTCATCATTTTTATCTTGCTTTAAACTTAACCGGTCATTAAAATTTTCCTTTTTTAACAAACTTACTTATACTCAGACCTTCAATGTCTTCAAGTTAAATAAACTCGCTCAGCGGTCACTTATTCATAATCCTCTCTTATGTGCCATTTTAATCTTATATATTAAACGAGAGAGCTCGATTTTTGTCGGCCAGTTTACATTGCGATGCGTGGTCAGAAAAATTAGTTCTTGGTATCAATTTAAAGTGCTCATCAAGACGGTGTGCATAGCGTCGAGCTTATTTTTGCATAACTTGTTAAATTGTGAACCATTAACAAAATGTCCATTGGCAACCGCGCGAGCGGGACACACTCCTCTAGTTCCTTTAAATTTAAACTTCCACCTTTTAATCGTCGTAGTAGCGATCCTTTATCAACAATATCATCCCATATATCAGAATTTATCATAATAGATGGTATTGTTAGTAAAGGGTGTGAAGAGATCAATATGCAATCACAAAAGCAATAATAATGTATCAATTAGCATACCTTTCCTACCAGTCACAAAGTCTATAAACGCTTCAGTAAGGCTTCTGATCCTAGTTATTTAAAGATAATCACTACATAGAAAAAATCAGGCCTCTTTTTTGAAAAATTGTGACAGACATATTCGAAACCTGAGAGACAACAATAAAATATCAGTACCAAAATACAGATTGTCAAAAGTAAATACATCTTTCATGGGGTTATGCGTAAAAATGTATAATAAAATACCTGAGGACATTTTAAATTTATCAGAAACAAAATTCAAAGCAGCTGTTAAAAGAAATCTTAGTTCGAAAGCCTATTACAATGTCAATGATTACATTAATGATGAAGTGGCTTGGTGTCATCAGGGCTCTGTGCAGGATGTTTCCGGGCTAACACCGAAATTGTAATGGACGTAAAAAAAGATGTGTGTTGACGAGTTTCTTACGGGTTCTTCTCTCAACAAAACACCTTCCGAATCCGAAGTAAACTTAGTATTAAGTTAAAATTTGACGTTCAAAAAACAAAGATTTATCTTTTTATTTTGAAATAAATGATTATTTTATTTTATTTATTTTTATTTTTATAGTATTTTCAATGAGAATTTAGTTCTGCCATCATATAAGTCGTTTAAAATATCCGTGCGATGTGACTGAAGGCTTAGGGGTTAAAAGTCAAATGATGGAGAATTTATGGGAAGCCTATTGTAAAGGAATCTGTATTTTAACATCATTTTTACGCTTAAATATTTGAACTGGCTAAAGATTATTTGATTCGAAAGCTCTCGAAAATATTTCATTAATACATACATACATACACAAACATATGGTCACGGCGATAAATCCCAAAAAGGGCCAAGAGCCAGAGCTTCAGAAATAGATCATTTGGAAGTTGATTTGGGACAAAATGGGAGAAATAAAGTGACGTTGGTGACGGGTCTCCAACCATATCACGCAAAAATCACTTAAAAAGCCCCGATACCCTTAGTCGCCTCTTACGATCACCCACGGGTATAAATGAGGTAGTCACAGTCATATTTTTAATAAACTTCCATAAACTGTAGTTTTTCTCTAGCTAGTCTACAGCATAGCATTATTTATACGATCTATACCTATGTATGTTCAGCAACCTCGTCTCTAATAGGTAATGGATGTTCACATCTATTGCACTTTATTTATATTTGTTATTGAATTATATATTTGCCGGTATGAGAGTCAATGACGTAGTTCGTGGCAAGAACAAGGTCGAGTGTGACTTGTTTGATTTGAACTATAAATGGTTATGTAACGTCACACCTTGTGACCACTAGCCAAGCTAACATGTGACCCTATGAGTGCAGTTCAACTGCGTATTGTATATATAAATGATTTACTAAAATAATTTAAATATTTTTGTTCATGAAAAACTCATGTGGGGATAATTACTAATAAATAAAGAATAAATAAAGGAAAGAAAAATTTCGACACAGGCGGGAATCGAACCCGCGACCTCGGGTATACGCCCCGACGCTCTGCCAATTGAGCTACCGTGTCAATGGTTGCCAGCGCGAAATTCTTCTATCCTTTATTTCTTTTACACGTACAGGCAGAGGTCGCAGGTTCGATTCCCGCCTGTGTCGAAATTTTTCTTTCCTTTATTTATTCTTTATTTATTAGTGATTTCCTTAAATGTTTGGAATGAATTTGAATGGATGGTATTATTAGTTGAGGACGGCCTCGTAAAACGTTTCTAGATCAGCTTGCCCCGCAGATAGAAAACGTTCTTATAAAAGCAAGGGTCCGAAATGAGGAAAAAAAGAGCATGTATGAGAAGAATAATATTAAATGTAAAGGAAACAAGAGAGATTTGTCATGATCGTGCTAAGTGGCGATCGATTGTCTCCACTACCCCAATTGGAATAATGGGCTTGTGTATAAGTAAGTTAATTAAAATGCAAACAATGAGGTTGCAAATGGTTGGTTCTATTAACTCTTTATTAGTAACCATTAAAAGGTTGATATTTTTATACGTCATGTGTACACATTCAGTTATAGCGGATATATCTAAACTAACTGATGACAGAGAAGGCACTAATAAATCACATTTAGCAAGGGGATTCTGAATTAAAGTACCGTTGATGTCTGCTTGAGGGCCTAGATGTATTATCATTGTTATACTAGCCATACAGTACATAGATTGGCAGTAACAACGTCATTGTATAAACGTCAACATTTCTAGCTCTGAAGCTGGCTACCCCTTCTTAGGATTTACAGCCGTGAGAATATGTATTTATGTACATAGTTACAAAACTGTTTCACCTAAAACTTTGACAAGATTAACTTAAAAAATACAATTACATTTTTTGTTTCAAGCTAATGATACTATCAAGTTAATTGCAAAAATAAAAAACTAAACGGAGATGATGACTGTTTCTTGATCGACAGCAAAAAATACGCAGTGGCAAACCAATTCTATCAATGTACTGACATTTTTTTGCGGTTTTAATACCAAAAAAACTTAACTAACTATTGTTTTTGGTTCTTTCAGTATTTTTTTATTTATTGTCCGTAAAATGTTAATACATACATACATACATACATATACTCACGGCTATAAATCCCAAGAAAGGGGTAGCCAGAGCTAAGGAATTAGAAATTCCTCAGCCACTTTTGGAAGGTGTGTGGGGAATAGATGGTGAAATAAAGGTTTTTGGTGATGGGTCTCCAACCGCATCGCCCAAAAATCCCTTAAAAGCCCCAATACCGTTAGTCGCCCTTTACGAACACCCACCGGAAGAAATGGGGTAGTGCTATTCTAAGCCGACACTACACAGAAATGTAAAATGTTAATACTGCTGCATATTATTGGTATATTTATTTGTTTCAAGATTTTTAGAGACGTAGATTTTAGACCCTTCATCAACCATCTTTTACTTAACCATTTTTTCCCTACTCAACTTCCAACGTAAGAGCTCGCATACGCCATGAGAGTTCATACCAAAACGCTCTTTATTCTGAGGCTCCCGCTAGACCTTTTTGACATTTATAGCCTAAAGATATTTATTTAGTATATAGGTATTCATTTATTTTGTGTTATATAAATAATGAAATTATTACTGTCATATACACAAGATCAAGTAAAATATTCAACTAAAAATACATAAAGTATTTCAAAATCGTTTGTATCCACCAGTGAACGTCTATCAGCTCAAATATAATGTGATGGTTAATTAAGCTGTCTTAGGTCAAGAGATTTTAATTAATTTCGTTTTACCAGTTAGCTACTTTACCCAATTAAGTTTTTACTGCAATTCAACGAGGAAAGATTAATTTGTTTCTAATGTATAAGTGCCGAAACCAATATAGGTAAAGATTTCATAAATGCACTGTTGTAAAGCTACCACCTGGTGAAGAATCAATGGCTTTAATAACATCACGCCAAATGCCATAGAGCAGGAGCATAAGAAGTGATCGAATATGTCACTGCAGACCGGGAACAATCTAACAAATTTGTTAAGTATGCCGTGTAGTGCCGGCTTAGAACGTCACTACCCCTTTCTAACCGGGGTTGTCGTAAGAGGCAATTAAGGGTATGGAGCTTTTTTAAGTGGTTTTTGGGCGTTGAAGTTGGAAACCCATTAATAATAATACTTTATTTCTACCATCTTGTCCCCTATCAACTTCTAAATGTGGCTGAGGAGTTTTTAGCTCTTTAGCTCTGGCTACCCCTTTTTGGGATTTATGGCCATATGAGTATATGTATGTATGTTTGTAATTACTAACATGTAATGCAGAATGACATATTTAAACAAAAAACCCGTACAAAGACGGGGCAGACTACTAACAGTTAAGTTATAATTATGACAACACTTTTTGTGAGGTCACATGAGTCAGGCTGTGGCTTCTGACTTCACGACTTCAACTGATTTCAACATGTCCTGTACGTAATGAAGCTTTTTATATGTGTTAAGTGATTTTTGATGCATTACTGCGATTTGTGTTTTCCTCGCGAATTTTTTATGGTATTTCACATTCTTACATACATACATATATTTACGGCTATAAATCCCTAAAAGGGGCAGACAGACCTTCAGAATATGAAATTCCGCACGCACTTTTGAAAGTTTGTAAAATAATTGAAAGATTAAAAGGTTAAAAGATCGTAAAATATAAGTCCTTGGTGATGGGTCTCCTACCGCAACGCCCAAAAATCACATTAAAAGCCCCAATACCCTTTGTCATCTCTTACGTACACCCACGGGCAGTAATGGGGTAGTGCTATTCTAAGGCGACACTACATATTATTAAGTTTTACAAATATTTAACATTCTATATTATCATTCGTTCGGTTATCATTTTTATTTGATATATGTTTTTAGCTGGACATTATAAGATCCTAATAAAATTAGTGCCGACTTAGTTAGACCAATTAATCATTATTAACAATCGATATAGTGACTTTCATCAATCATTTCATTATTTTAGAAGCATAGTAAAGAAAAGTTAATCTTAACAAAAATACTATCAAAGATGAAAAAATCTATGTAAAAGAATTGTCATTTATATTCATCGCTTTTTGCTATATATGGCATGCTTGACTATTGTATTGATCTACTCGTATTTATTTAACTTATAAATTAATTATCAATAATAGATAAAATTTTGTTATGGGTATTGCTTTTACTTATTATGGTACCCTGAGGCCTCATGATTAAGTCAATTAGTTCCTAAAAGGCAATCATCATCATCATCATAAACTAAAGAGCGACGTTCTTGTCGGTGTAACACCAGTCTTTCCTCTAAAAGGCAATCACTGATTCTAAAATCATAACTTTAACATTTTATATTTATAGGATTATACATAAACATATATAATTCCTGAGGGACTTACTACTACATAACACTCCTTTTTTAGGAAGAGATCAGATACAATCCCTTCTTTTAACCCCCAATACCAAAATTTCACTACTACTTTTGTTCCGGATATTTTTGTGAGGTCATTACATGCCGTAGTCTACATACCCACTTACCTTGTCAATGTCATTGAAGGGCCACAAACATACTGTGCATTATTTTCCTGTGTATGTGCATAATATGTGTATGAAATCTGAGTACCTACACATATTTAGTTGCCTTGTCACTATTCATGGTCAGTAAACGCGTAATTTTTTTGTTTTCTGCTTTTGTTTTCAAAAGTAGTGCGTGAGACTAATTGATTCCAGTAAACCGTAAAAGTAAATGACATTAACAAATCCTACAAATCTGCACAACTTATATTAAAGGTAAGCAAAGGTCATGTTTAAAGTGAATTTCTCAAAGGACAGTATGAGATCTTTAACCTTAGTGCAATCATAATAAACCATTACGTACATATATTTTGGATTCCACATACACAAAAAAAACCTGAATCAACTACTGACTTGCGCTCATAATAATCACTCTTCATGTTTTTGTTTAATTTTTTTACGGTTTTTATGATTTATAACAATAGTACTCATGACTGATAGATATTATAATTTTTTTATTCGTAATTCTAATACTTAGAAAAGATTTTTGACAACAAAAAGGAGTATCCAGAACTCTTCAGCCACATTTGGAAGTTGATACAATATATATATATACTAGCAGCCCGTCCCGGCTTCGCTCGGGCATAAATTATCATTAACATTTTGTTTTTAATTTTATTACATGTATTATTATTTTAATATTTTTTTTAAAGTTTTAAGCTATGTTATATTTTTTTGCTGTGTAGTGTCGGCTTAGAATAGCACTACCCCATTTCTTCCGGTGGGTGTACGTAAGAGGCGACTAACGGTTTTGTGGCTTTTGAGGGAGTTTTGGGCGATGCAGTTGGAGACCCATCACCAACAACCTTTATTTCACCATCTTTTGCCCACACAACTTCCAAAAGTGGCTGAGGAATTTCTGATTCCTTAGCTCTGGCTACCCCTTCTAGGGATTTATAGCCGTGAGTATATGTATGTATGTATGTTATATTTTTTTGTATTTATATTTAGATATATTTTTTTTATTTTCCATAATGAGTAATTACATCAAAAGCCATTCAATTTATAGAGTAAGAGCTTCCCTGTAAACAATATTTGACGTTGTTTTATTTTGTGGCAGCAAAATAAATTGATGTTCAGGGGCTCCCACCCGCGACAGGCCAACGTACAGTTGACCGTGAGTAAAACAATTCTTTCGCAGGTCAATCCCTACTAATTTGAAGGTTTGGCCTTGGGACTTATTAATTGTTAAAGCAAAAGATGTTTTAACCGGAAATTGTAGCCGTTTAAATGGAATTGGCAGATCAGTTGGGATCATCGGTATCCTCGGTATATGAGCTAATTGACCGGCTGCTGGGCCAGTGATAGTAGTCGCTACAATTAAATTTTGCTTTAACTCTTTGATAAGCAGCCTCCCGTACCCCTTCGTGACGCCTGCAACAACTTACTATGCATAGCTAATCGAGCGGAGTTTTATCTATTTTTTTTAATTCGAGATAACTTTCGAATGGAATGTTCGAATCGAATAATTCAAAAAGTAATATAAAGGTATTGAAGTAGTCTGAAATAACATATACGTTTTTTTATAAGGATTAGATAGGTACAAATAAACAGCCTTTTCTAAAGCAGGATTTTAATTTAATTTTTAAATAATTTTATATAATGACGCTTGTTGTGAGATAACTATAATAGTTAGAGACATGCTGTTAATAATGTGTTCTATAAAATTGTAGTACATAATTTTATTCTATTGTCAATAGTTTTCGCAGCGCACGCGATGTAAGGATTTTTTTGGTATTTCTTTAACACCTTGGGTTACATTTTTGAAGTTTACGTAAGAATCCCTAATTTTTTTGAAAATGAAATATAGCCTATGTCACTCGGGAATAGTGTAGCATCAAAACAGTGAAAGAATTTTTCAAATCCGTCCAGTAGTTTTGGAGCCTATTCAATTCAAACAAACAAACAAACAAAAAATCAAACCTTTCCTCTTTATAATATTAGTATAGATATATATATTGTATCAACGTGGTGGCTTCCTGGCTGTACTTCCTTTTTCAAAAGTGTTGGTCGAGTGGTAAAGTACCACGAGATTGGTGCAGGGCAGTAATTGTGCCCTTATATAAAGGAAAAGGGTCACACCAGGAAGCTAAAAACTACCGCGGAATCAGCCTACTCAGTGTTGTCGGTAAATTGTATGCAAAGGTATTGATTGAAAGAGTGATGAATGAAACAGATGACAAAATTTGGGATGTGCAAGCAGGATTTAGAAAGGGAATGGGATGTATGGATCAAATCTTCTCTTTAAGGAGGATCACTGAAAAGTTCTTAGCCAAGAATCGAAAGGTGTATTGCTCCTTCATAGATTTAGAGAAGGCGTATGATAGGGTGGTAAGGAAGTATTTGTGGGAGGTGTTATCCAAGTTCGGCTTGGGGTGCCAACTTATACGTGCACTGGTATCACTCTATTAGGATTCTAGTGCATGTGTAAGAATAAACGGGGAAAACACAGACTGGTTCGGTATCTCTAGGGGTGTCCGACAGGGATGTGTAGCTTCTCCGTGGCTCTTCAACTTGTTCATGGATGACTGTCTAATAGAGTTGCGTGAAAGTGATTATGGACTGAGAATGGGTGGATTCGTCATCAAATGCCTCTTATATGCTGATGATCAAGTGTTACTTGCATCGTCGGTTGAGGAGTTGCAAGAGATGATGAATATTACATGTGCGTCGTTTGAAAGAAAAGGAATGAAAGTAAATGTGGATAAAACCAAAACCATGGTTTTCGAGAGAGAGGAGAATATGACTGAATGCGTGATTGAGATCAATGGTAAGAAAGTGGAACAAGTGAAAGAGTTCGTATATCTGGGAAGTTTGTTTACTAGGGATGGAAAGTGTGATGAAGACATTGAAAGAAGAGTAAAAAAGGGTAATGCGGTAAATGGAGCACTGGATAGTCTCATGTCTAGTCAATCGGTGTCCGAAAAGGCCCGAATGGCTGTGCATGATGCTGTCCTCGTTCCTACGCTTATGTATGGCAGTGAATGTTGGGTGTGGCAGAAGAAGCATGAAAGCAGAGTAAATGCAGTAGAAATGAGATCCCTCAGAAAAGTTTGCAATGTAAGGTTATGTGATCGTGTGAGGAATGATGTGATTCGTGAAAGGTGTGGTGTAAAAGATGATATTGTAAGAAAGATAGAAAAAGGAATGTTGAGATGGTTTGGGCACATAGAGAGGATGGATGACAGTAAAGTGGTGAAAGAGATATATAGAGCCAATGTGGAAGGTAATGTTAGTAGAGGACGACCTCGGAGGACACATTTAGATCAAATAGAAAATGTGCTCAAAAAGGCAGGTGTCCGAAGTACGAAGAATAAAAGAGCATGTATGAAAAGATTGATGGATGTGAATGAAGCTAGAGAGGTTTGCCAGGATCGTACAAAATGGCGATCGATAGTCTCTGCCTACCCCAATGGGAACTAACGGCGTGAGAATATGTATGTATGTATATGTATATATATGATATAAAATGGTATAATTCATTTTTTTTTCAAAAATGATACAAGCTAGTGTTTTTTATAAAATAGATCAAGTACAATACCAAATAAAGAACGTTCTCAGTTCAAAATGTCAACCACAAAGCAAACCCAAGGTTGCCAGTGGTACGCCAGGACCGCAAGACCATAACCTCGACCGCAGACAACCTGACGAGGTCATTGCCCTCTGCATTGGCTGAAACGGCAATGAACCCAGATGCGCCCCACGCAGCACATTCTTTATTGTTGTCAAGTACTAAAGCTGTGGTAACAACCTCCGCAGTCATAAACATTAAAAGTCAAGAGCTGTTTGGAGAATAAGTACTATGAATAGTCTCTGTGTTTAGTGGAATGGATTTCTGAAATGACTAAGTGAAATTACTTTATTTAAGTATGAGTCAGAACTGTTGGTAGTAATAGCACAAGTTAATTGACTACAATGGCATTTGAATTCGTATATATTTAATAGTAAACTTAAACTGTCATAAATGCTAACTATATTTACACCTGTCTCTTCTTCTCCCATCTGATATGGTATTTTTTTTATATGTTTTAGTGACAAAGAATAGAACATTTAGTACTTAAGCTTTCAAGATGTATGTTCCGGAAGTTTCAAGATCTGACTCACGTGTCAACTATTTTATAAGTTTACTCAAATTTAAAATAAAATATTTCTGTTCCAAGTGTGCAAAAATCAAAATAATCATTATCAACATATAAAACCGACAAATGCGAGTCAGTTTATCAACCGATGGACATAAGTTCAGGAACAGTGTTATTGCACCAAATTTATATCATTATTAATAAACATATATTTATTTACATAATTTTCTTCTAAGTAAATCACTAAAACCCTCAATAACGAAACGATTGGGAATATGGTCACGTCCGACCCTAGAAACAAACAAGATAACATTATCCCACATAATAACTATGAGCACCTTTTCACAATTATTCAATGAACATTTAAAATGATTATGGCTTTCGCCTTTGTACATGTGCAACCGTAGAATAATGATAGTGCTACACTAATTGGGTTCACGGGTTTCTGAGGCAAACTTGAATGGGTCGACAAAAAAGGAGAATGCAGTTCTCATTTCATTGGTCAATTTGTTTACCATGCTTGAACGGTGAGAGAAATACATTGTGATGAAACTTGAATGAGTAATCAGTGGTTTTTCCTGGTCCTTGCATTCCTTACAAGGGTTAAGGAAATCGTACTTTTTTGTTTTGTACGGTGTCATTGCCACACAAAAAACTATGGATACAACGAAATAATCTTATCTGTAATATTTGTTCATAGATTAAGGAATTACGCACTATATAAATGTTAATTTTTCAACAATACGTTCCTTTAGAACCTTCCTCGATTTGCTTACATATATATATTTACGGGCTATAAATCTCTAGAAGTGGTAGCCAGAGCTAAGGAATAAGAAATTCCTCAGCCACATACATTACTTCCTATTTTGCTTACATACGAGTACATATACATAATCATACATGTTCTTCTATCCCATTGACTTCAAAACAGTGTTTTTAAAAACGATTAACTTTATAATCATAAATAAATAAACACCCAAAAGCTAGGTTTTTCATTAAATATTGTTTAGGAAGGCAGGACTTATCAATAAAAACAATTTTAATATAAAAAAACTATTTGCGTCCAGACGTCGAATGTCATTCTTATAACATAACGTGGGTAATACTGCTGGGCACGCCATGAAATGCAATGCATGTATGTCAAATACTAATAAGATGGGTTTCTTCCATTGAGTTACAACTACTAGCGTAATAGTTCAATGGTTTCTTCTACATATATTTAATCTCTTTCGGTCGGGCGGTTAAAAGGTTACAATAGTAAAATCTTCGAACAAATCATTTCTGACTACATCCGTTTCCGAGCAGGTGCTGCCGGCTATGCAATTACGAAATACTGCATTCCAGCAAGGGCTTGAATACCAAATATTTTGTTGGTGAAATATTGAGTCGAAATTACGCCTGTCATATCACAACTATAATTATTTTGGGTGGCGTAGTGATTGTGACAATTTTGGTATCTTAAAACGAAATACGGAAATAAATTGAAAATGTTGCAACCCCCCGATTTTAAGTGCAGTAGTTATAAGTATTGGAAATATAATTGTTATTTTAGCTCAGTTTTTTTTATTTTGCTTAGTATACTTATTCCCTTGCTAAACCAACATCAAAGTTCAGTGTTTTGATACAATAGGTGGTCAAGTGTTTGATGTTAATTTTTGTGGCGACTATTCCTAAAAATCTGTACAAAAGTTTGTATAAAGTTGTATTTCTAATTTCTCAGCTCTGGCTACCCCTTTTAGGGATTTATAGCCGTGAGTATATGTATGTATGTATGTATGATCATTATAGTATTGTAAATAACAGACATCTTTAGTTGCTATCTTTTCTTAACAATTTGTGTGAAGAATATTAACAATCGTAATATTTATTTATCTTCAGTATGGGTTCATTGGTCTTACAATAATGTATTTCCATATACATTTTCTTTTTCGTACATATGATTTTACCTTATCTATACTTATATTGTAAAGGTAAAGAATTTGTTAAAGTAAACGCGCTTATCTCAAGGAGATATAGTTCAATATCAAAAAAATATTTCAGACCTAGAAAGCTCATTTAACGTAGAAGGCTATAGGCTACAGCGTTTTGCTGTAAAAAATACAAGCATAACTCTAACTACCCTTGTGAAGCCATGACGCTTGGCAGGCTGTATTATAAAATCTCCGTATACATAACTAGACTTCGTTGTGCATGAAACCTCATTCCAAAATTTTTCTTTCCTTAATTGATTACTGACTTATACTCACGCCCATTATTCCCATTGGCGAGGCAGAGGCTATCGATCGCCACTTAGTACGATCTTGACAAACCTCTCTTGCTTCCCTTACATTCATTATTCTTCTCATACATGCTCTTTTATTCTTCTTATTGACTACTAAAATAATTTATCAAATAAAAAAGAGGTTTGTCAGGATCGTACTAAGTGGCGATCGATAGTCTCTGCCTACCCCAATAGGAACTAATTGCGTAAGTATATGTATATATGTATGTTAATTGATTTGTAAAATAATCTCTGTATACACTTCCAAATATTAATTCAACACATTTGTCCCCAGGTTGGTGGAGCGATGAAGGGGTGGTTCGACGCGTTCCGGGAGCAGGGCGGGCCCACTCTGTACGCGTACCACAACCGCACGCCGGTGGCCGCGGACGTGCCCGGCCTGGCGCTGCTGCTGGCCGCGCTCACCGTCTACCTCGCCTTCCTGGCAATCTTCCCGGGGATTAGGAAACAAGTATGTGTCTTTTACTCATTGATTATATTTAAAAACATTTCTGCAAGCGACGGCGGAGACTACATTTTTATTTGTGTAATACCTAAACACTACCTATACTCACGGCTATAAATATGAAAATGGGGTTAACAAAACTTCCCACTCTGTACGCGTACCACAACCGCACCCCCGTGGCCGCCGACGTGCCCGGCCTGGCGCTGCTGCTGGCCGCGCTCACCGTAGGTAGGTAGGAAGGAGGTAGAGGGAAGTATCTGGGACAGGTAATGACGATGATGGAAAATTACATTAACATTGTTTAAATATTAATAAAAATAAAAATAAGAAAACGATTTGTTTGAAACAAATGAGTATATAAAACGCAGCATGTATCAAATCAAAGTGCTGGTTTTTCAGTCTCCTTAAACAGGTTGAGTTTATGCCAATATTAATACCCACTTCCTCAGTAATAAGTATCATATTACACTACTGCTACATACTACACTACTATTACATATGACATTATAATCTTTGAACAATTAAAATAATTAATCAATCAAACTATTACTATACCAGCTACTACCTAATTCTTACGCTAATATAAATTTGCAAGAATCATTTAACTTCGAACTCTCTCTGATGTTTCAATAACTTCTAAAGAGAGAAAGCTTATTTCCAAAGCTTGTTGTTCAACTTTGACCGCTGAACTGAAGGCTACTGCAACCTTTGATGGTCAATGTACATTACTGTTAAAACCAGTATTTATGTGACATAAGTTTGTTTAATACTGATTGTTATTAAAATTAAAATAAATGTTTGATTAATATTTATTTGATTTGATTAAGCTTACTGAGAGTTTGGGGATCTTTATGTTATTGCTGAGAGATGTGGTTCGGAACCTATTACCAATCATCTTTTTTATTTGGCTATATTTAACCCACCCCAAAAATGCATTTCTATGGGTTTATGGGTTTAAAAAAAAACAGTTTATTAACACACCAGAAATTACAGATACATAGTAAATTGATGATCCTTGCACTAGGCGGAGCCTGTATCGCAGGGATCGGTAAAACAAAAACTACCAAAAAAAGCTTACTAATTAATTGTTTACAAAAAGAGATAATTATTAAACCATGAGTATACTAAGTAAGTAAGGTAGGAAGGGATAGAACAATTTCATAGAAAACCGACATGTCCAAGTTTCATCAATAATCTTCTCGTAGGTCACACAGGTGTGTAATGTTAGATATATATATTTGATGTAACATTTAAGGGATATAAATTCATTTTATATATAACCTTTTATGATATAAGAACTTATAAATTTACATTGTCTAATTTAGTTTAATATAGCTACCAATATCCCTAAAATACATTTTATATACAATATTTAATGTAAAATCGATTAATAGCAATAGCACCATTTTAGATTTGGCTAGAATAGAATTAATACACATCTTCCTTCCCGCCTGTGTCGCACGAAATGACTATAAATTATATTAGATCAGAGCTTCTATGTGATTGTTGACCGATGTGATTGGAGACCCACCAACAATATTACTATTTACTACCAAGTTCACGAAGTAAAAATGTAGGCCTGACTCAGGATTAGAACTCACGTCTTCTGCAGGTTGGTGGTGTTTCCACGAAGCTCAAAAATCCTGATTCTTAAACTATAGCCCCATAACGAACCCCATAACCATTTGACGGTGGTGACTCACTGACAGTATTTTGTAATATTTTTTGTAAATAGTTTGTAAATATACCTAGACATAAGTTACTAATATAGTTTTTCATAAGTGTTTTAACTAACCAATGGGTCCCTGTAACCTGAATAAATAAATCCCACCAAAAACATTAAATGTAAAAAAATGCCAAGTCTCTCGATGCAGTCTTTCCATCGTAAAAAGTTTTGAGATCTCATAGAAGCCAAGTCCTATTCAAAATATTTCGTAGTTATAAATCAACATTTAGTAATTGTATCAATAGTTTTCTTTATATTATAATTATAGTGATTTGGCAATGAGCACAGGAAGAAACAAATAAAACGGCATATTTGGAGGAGTTGAAAGTTACACACACCGCATGCGTAAACATTAATATCACAAAATTAATTTTCTTTTGGTTTATCCGTGTCGTCCCAACCGAATTTCGGCAACGGCAGTCAGTCTTAGTGCACTCTCGATTCATTTACTTTCATAAAGCGATGGCCCGTAAGGTATTCTTAATTATTGTATTGGAGCATGTAGTCGGTAGTGACCATCATGATTCACACATAACAAATAATCTGATCACTGGTCTCGTCAGTAACATTTGCACATAATTCCAGGCAGCAAGCAGCTTTTAATTTGTGCTCATTGCCAAGTCACTTTAATTATAATATAAAGAAAACTATTGATACAATTACTAAATGTTGATTTATAACTACGAAATATTTTGAATAGGACTTGGCTTCTATGAGATCTCAAAACTTTTTACGATGGAAAGACTGCATCGAGAGACTTGGCATTTTTTTACATTTAATGTTTTTGGTGGGATCTCATTTATTTTTTGTAAGGGTATTTCTTTCTTCTACTTTTAGGTGACCTCACAATTTCTTGGACGTCAGCTACTGCTTTGTTTAGAACCCATTCTCTATCTCTATCTCTTTTGTTTCTTCGCTGAGGCTTCGTTACTTCTAAGGTAGACAAGTCTGGGCGATATATACTTCGGAGTCGATTATATTCAGTAAACATAGACTTATAGACTTGCATGTCATCCCAATTCTCCACTACATAATGGACGACAGCACGCCTAATATCGTTTGACGACTGAAAACTCCCATACATGCTGTATGACAACGAATGAAATAAACACGACCCATCTCCAGGAATAGAGATGACTCTGTGTGGACAAAGGTCGCCATTTATGTACAATATTTCACGTTCCATTACACTATATTTACAATTACTTCTATAACAATAGGGCTTAAACTTATAAATATATGCAAACTAAATAGAACTAAACTAACTAACAAATAACTAACTAAATAAATATATATCTACTAACTTACAAACTATAACTAAACTAAACTAAATAACACGTAAAGTTCTCCGAATATCAATTATCACTACAATATTTTTTAGTTTCGAAATGGGTTTTCATAGACAGATGATCGCTATCAAATGAAAATTATCTAATTAATTATTTTGAAGTACTACTTACACTGCGCTTTGTAACGAAACCATAGCGCGATTCAGACAGGTACAACGCCATCTATCGAGCGCGCATACAATATTTATCGCAATACAATGGAGATTTAGCTTTATTAATTTAATGAACTTTATGTATTAATTTGTATTAATGGTAGTATATGTATTACATTTATATTATTATTTTCTATTCTATGTATGTATTCATCCAATTGAATAGGTACTTGAACAACGAACAAAGTTAACAATGCAGTCAAAATCCATACATAATGTTCTTGCCAAACCGCAAATATAAAATTGTTTTCTATGGCATATAATTTTTTAATGTTTTTATAATTTTTCCTTTATATGTGGCTAATGACCTATCTTGGTGCAAAATTTGAAGTTTCTAAGTCTGCTAGAAGTACTTTAGATTTTTGATGATCTGTCAGTGAGTCAGTGAGTGACAAAATGGTGTAACTTTGATCGACCGTAACTCCTAAACTATTAATTCATTTGGCGTGTAATTTCGAACTTAAGCTTGTTCTAATGCCTACTATTATTCACCGAAAACCTAAACTCCTAGCTTTGTCCACGTCGAAGATATAGGGGGGGCGAAACAGCCGCGAACCGCTTCGAGAAAAGATGGTACGGCCGTGCCCGTTTTGCTCGAGACTTGGCAGGGGCACTGCCGTGCCCCCAGATAAATGATAACACTGTCTCCATTAAATAATACATTTACTATCTACCTATAAATTAATATATATAAACGTGTCTTTTGCAGAGATTCTCCACATTCACAATCGTCACACTGAGTTTGTTCGTTGGCACTGTTATTTTAGGTGAGTAAACCTTTTTATATTTTGTATTAATGCCCAAAAGGCTTAGGGATACCCATCCCTTAGTCACTGAGTCCTACCTAGGCTATTACCTACCTGTCCATTTTGTGTAAGTTTTTTCAAAAGTTTTTAAAGCTATTTTCTGCAATCATTACGTTTCATAACTGAGTGATTTAGCCGGAAATCAATTATTCAATAAATATTTGACCAAGCTCAAAAAAACATCAAATGTTTAACCATTTCATTCTTGTATAAATTATTACCATTCCGAACAATTGCTAGTTTACTTAATGAAATCACTCATCATTCTAAATAAAGTAAACTTTGAGAAAAACTATAATTAGACAAATATTTGTCAATGACTCTCAGAAAGCAAACAATTTCGTAAGCTATTGTTTCCGTGACCATTCGGCTGGTGTAACTCGTTGCCATTGACCGAAATCATTCTTGTGTCAAACTTTATCTGTTCATGATCACATCATCACATCGCATTGTGATGCTGCATCACTGCATTTGCCTTTTAGGGCGTTCCCACACCTTCCCTCAATATGTCAATCACATGGTTGCGTGTGCCGTTATATTTTTTAATGCATGAGTATAATGCTCAGGGTTCGCGGATTTTAATAATTTGGTATAGCATTTTTAATCTCTTAAATGACTTACTCACGACATATCATGCCATCAATGGTACTACCTCAACGTAGGCAGATTTATTTGATCGCCATTTCGTTCAAATTGGACTAAACTTTCTCACTTCCCTAAAACGGCACACAATATGTAACATGAAAATTAGGTGTTGGTGAATATACAATAACTAGATAGCTATAAAGCCTCCAAAAATATAATTATATTGATGACATAAAACTTGCACAAATATTTGATACATCGTTTATAGTCCATAATTAATTTCAACAACAATTTCGTATCAAACCGTACAGTTCACGTAATTATTCATAACATTTCTTATGTAAAAAATGAATATCTTGGCTTTCTGCAGTTTTCTACGGCTTTCCATCATTATGGGCAAGTCTTTGTTCACTGATGCATTAAACGATATTGAAGTTTGTTGTATCGCTATAATATGTAAAGGAATTTGATCGAGAAAATGTAATTCACATCTGATTTTGATTCCCCTTTCACGGTCATATAGGCATAAGAAAATAGTTTAGGTTTTAAAAAAATCAATACCAAACATACTTAAGGTCAATTGTAAATAAAATGTTTGAAGAGTAATATAATTGTTTAATAAACAAAGTGGTCTAAACACAGTGCACCGTTGGCTTCTTAGACCCTGTGGGTTGATCCGTACACGGGACCCTGGGTAGTTTAGTTTTGTCTACTCGTAGACCGTTGTCGCTTACAGTAATGACTTGAGGCACAGACAAGTGGCCACTTTCAAAGGGCCTATAAGAAGACTCAAAGGCAATAGAGTGGACTATGTTAGGGGCTTCACTACGTGATTGAATACGCAACAAGAGATTAGTAGAAGAACCGGACTAACCGTCATAGACTAAAGAGTTACTAGGTTTAAGTGACAATGGTCAGGGTACATTGCACGCGAAACTGACGGTCGTTGAAACTGAAAGACGCACTGCGGATAGGCCTCCGATAAAATGGACCAATAAGTTGGTGAAAATCGCGATAAGCCTATGGCATCAGAGGACCGATAATTGTGGATATCTATAGAGGAATTCTATGTCCAGCAGTGGACGTCTATTGTTTGATGATGATGATGACCGAATGCTGATGATGAATTACATGAGATGATTGTATTTAGAGATAGGCGACTATAAGGTGATATTTCCAAACATGTGAAGTTTGCTGGCAGTTACAAAAATTTCGGTTCTTTGTAAATGACATTCTGTTAAGAAAGCGCAGGTTCTACTTGAAATAGGTATTTTCTCCTAAAGAATAAAAAAAAACCTAGTTATTTGAACTATGAAACGGATACCTAATTAATTAAAATTTGTTGTATTATTTTCCAGTGTGCAAGCACGGCTCATCGTGGCACGTTGGGCGAGCGCGCATCTCTCGCACCGCGTACCGGGCGTACTCCACCGACCGGCTGGACTGCTGGCTGGGGGTACACATCGGACTGGGACATGTCAATGTCACGCTTACCGGTAATTTGATTATCTTGTATTGTCCTATATTAATACTTTTCCATTTCCTCAGCTACATACCTACGTAGCTGAGGAAATGGAATGTGTAAACATGTAAATAGATTAATTCTCGCGCACCGCGTACCGAGCGTACTCCACCGACCGGCTGAACTGCTGGCTGTGGGGTGCACATCGGACTGGGAAATGTCAATGTCACGCTTAATGGTAATTTGATCATCTTTGAAGTACCGGTTAAATCTGTATTGTCCTGAACTTCTTAGGTTATGTATTGCCTCAGGAGTCGAAATGTGTTAAACATATTGGTTAATTAATTAAGGTATCGAAGTGTATTTTTAGTTTTTCTTCCATAGTTTGATATTTAATTCTTCAATGTTAATATTATCAGGACTCAATGATTAGACTCTTTTGTGCATGAAAACCTCATGTTGGGATTATTTACAAATTAATGACGAAGCAAGGAAAGACAAATTTTGCATCAGTGGTTACTTGGCACCATAGCTCAGTTGGCAGAGCGATCGGGTCGTATACCCGGGTGTCGTGGGTTCGAGTCCCGCTGGTCGAAATTTTTCTTTTCTTAATTGATTTCTGAATAAAAATTGGCCTCCTTCTTTATTGTTACTTATTCTAACATAGTTTTTAAGTGAATGTTTACTTTTTTATGGGCTTGTGAGGCAGGTCACGAATACTAACAATTGTTTTTAATTGGTGTATGAGATAAATTTAAATGCTGACGATAACAAATATAAATAATGTTAATCAACTAGGTAAATTCTCCATAATAGCGAACGTTGCTGGTCAATCACGTCACTTTGCTATGTTTTTGTACATACCTTTCATAAGTACTTTAGTAATTATTTTGTTTTCATCAGAAAAAAATAACATTAAACAAACTGTAGACTAGGGCAGTTCTAAGCTTTAACAACATATTCTATGGATGCATTAGCCTCAAACTTATATGAAGGGGAAAATATTGTATATTATAAATACACATAAGCCTTATAATGTCTTATTTAATAATAATAATAATACACACACACACACACACACAAACACACATACTCACGGCTATAATTCCCTAAACGGGGTAGCCAGAGCTTTGCAATGAGAAATTCTTCAGCCACTTTTGGAAGTTAAGTGGGGAAAACATGGTATTAATAAATGTTTTTGGTGACGGGTCTCCCACCACATCGCCCAAAAATCACTTGAAAAGCCCTTATACACTTAGTACGATCGACGTACGATCTTACGATCACCCACGGGTAGAAATGGGGTAATGTTATTCTAACCCGACACTACACAAAAATAATAATACACTTTATAGAACACCTAAAACAATACACGGACATATACATAATGAATGAAATACAATAGACATGTAAACAACAGGCGGACTTATCGCTAAACAGCGATCTCTTCCAGTTAACATTTATGTATATACCTATAGGTTGTCTTAATTGCACTAAACCCATTATATTGTCAATATACAGCATTATCATGGGGCAACACCTCGATAGCGGACCCCGGCGTAGACTACAACGAGCAGTTCCGCTGGGAAGGCGCGGGCGACATGCAGGACTGGTACCGCGCCGGCCTGCAGCGGGGTCTGCCGTACCCGGTACTGTCTGTGGCCGAGCACTTCGCTGTCCAGCATGAAGGGTTCGAATGGGGAGCCAAGTATAGAGCCGCGGGATACACCACTTCGACGCTTATGTGGTGAGTTTAGTGTTATTGGATGATTTTTGTGAAACTAAAATGTCGAGGTGTGTATTGAGTGCAATACACATCTCAGTAGTTCAGGGGGTTTGCCGTACCCGATACTGTCGGTCGCTGAGCACTTCGCTGTCCAGCATGAGGGGTTCGAATGGGGAGCCAAGTATAGAGCCGCGTATACTACTTTGACGCCTATATGGTGAGTTGAGGGATAATTATTACTGATTGTTGTTTGTGTAAATGAACGAGGGGTCTGCCGTTTCCGGTGCTTTCTGTTGCTGAGCATTTCGCTGTCCAGCATGAGGGGTTCGAGTGGGGAGCCAAGTATAGAGCCGCGGGATATACCGCTTCGACGCTTATGTGGTGAGTTGAGGGTTGATTTGAGAGAAAAAAAGTGGTATACTCATACAAAGCTAAAAATACAACAGCAAATGTTTTTATTAACTACAATATAAAACACATCTTTTTCCACAAAAGACTCAAACGCCAAAATAAAACTAATCTCCAGTCAACCCCATAAAAATCCAAATACCCAAAATCATCTTTTATCATTCCAGGGCAGGACTAGCATTATGGCTCCTAATGAATCTACTGTTAGTGGTAGTTCCTCGCTACGGAGCCTATGCGATGGCGTCCCTAGGGGTGATCCTGTGCGGGGCAGCCGCCGCCTACTGGGCCTCGCTTCCTCAAGTGCCTTTGGTGGTGAGGCTCGATGGCGCGATGCTTCTATTCTCGCTGGGATGGTGTTTCTGGCTGGTGCTGATTGCTGGTAGTTATATTAAATATTTTTGAAAATATCGGTATGATTTTAACAATTTTTTTGCTGTGTAGTGTCGCCTTAGAATAGCACTACCCCATTTCTTCAGGTGGGTGTACGTAAGAGGCGTCTAACGGTATTGGGGCTTATGAAGGGATTTCTGGGCGATGCGGTTGGAGACCCATCACGAACAACCTTTATTTCACCATCTTTTCCCCATGCAAACTTCCAAAAGAGGCTGAGGAATTTCTAATTCCTTAGCTCTGGCTACCCCTTCTAAGGATTTATAGCCGTGAGTATATGTATGTATGTAAGATTTTAACAAATAATGATGAATGAAATTCTAAAAATTGAAATTGACAGAATGAATATTTTCTTGTAATCATATTTTAGTATTTATCACTCATAGATTGCTTGAATGACAAAGCAACCAAACTGCATTTTGGAAAGGCGCAAGCTTTCCTCGCCTGCATAATTTTGGTATCATTGTTATTTCTTGCTGATTGACTGTGTGGAACTGTTAACAATAAAAATATGGACATAAAAAAAGACATAATAAAAAGGAACAACTCGGCCTTTTTTTAAAAAAAAAATGTCACGCAGCAATAATATAGCTTTTCATTGGTAAAGGTATATTAAGAATCAGATCAATAGAAAGCAATTCACTAACTTTACCTCTTCATGATATCAAGACTTTTACTTAAAGCGCTCATTACTACCAAATCTCAAATTCCAAATTTAAAATTTATTTACCTCCTATTATTTCCCATTCCAGGCGGCATCTGCATAGCAGTAGGTTTAATAATAGCAGTATTAGACACGGTGTGGCCGCACCGGTTCTCCACGGTGCTGGAGGTGGACTACGATACGCCGTACGACCGGCACGTGCTCATCGTGGACAGTCGGCAGCGCGCGCGCCCGGCCACGCAGCCTTCGTTGCCTTCTAGGATATTAAGGTATACTTATATTACAGCTTCTTATCTTATAGATTATAGGAAATTGGTGAATGAGATAGCACCAGTTCAACCACGAAGACTACATTTAGATCATATAGAGAATGTGCTTAAAAGGCAAACGTTTGAAGTGTGTAGAATAAAAGGGCAGGTATGACAAGATTTATGAAAGTAACTGAAGCTCTTGAGGTGCAGCCCCTGACACTAGGCACTAATCGTATGATATATCCTCCGGCCACGCAGCGATCGTTGCCTTCTAGGATATTATGTATGGTAACATTTCATCTTCTTACCTTATGGATGTAAAGCGGTGAAAAGGTTCGTAGAGGAGAACCATGAAGGACACATTTAAATAAAAAATATAATTTGCTCTAAGAGATAGCCTCCGAAATGTAAAGAAGATGCATCTTCAGATTTATTAATGTTAATGAAGGTATGCCAAGGGCCCTAGAATGTAGCGATCGATATTCTCGGCCAACCCAAATGCACCAATGGCGTGATGTATATATATATCTATATCTATATCCTGCATTCTGCTCAGAATAGTTTATTAAATATTAACATATAGAGCAAGAGCCCGCGACGGCCAGACCTTCCTGTAATAATAAAAGCTAAAAGTTTTTCTATGTGTGCCTATAGTAAAGGTAAGAACGATCCCCACCCGTGATACCTGGCTAGTGGTGGCTTTAGCAGGTAACAGGTAATAAAGGTGTATACAATTTTATCTTAAATTTATTAATTTATAAAACTTATTTTTTATATATTTTACTTATAACAATATCAGAACTTACGTCACGCATTACCAGACGCTTTATACGGTTCCAACCCCTTGCCAGACACCCCTAAACTATAATATTTTGTAATTTTACTTACGTTATGTTTTAAAAGCTGAATTTTATATATGTTAATTTGGGAACTATTAAATGATGTTTCTTTAATAGCCAGACACATTCAAGGGTTCTATCATTCTGCCAGACGCATTGAAATGCGTAGAAAATGTGAGAGCGCGGTGCTTATGTACTAACTATTGCGAGTGAGACAGACGTTCAGTTTATTGCGATCTTTTACTGCGCATCAGCTGTCATTTACCCTGTATTATTCAGTGAACTGCTATATATATAGTCGTGGTAATAGTAAACATTGTAATATTAATCTCTGTTATTTGGTTAATAAATGTGATACAGTTTTAATATAAAAATTAAGGTATTATCATGAGTGACGAAAACGTAAAAGAAATTTGTTTTGTCTGTAAAAAAAGTGATAAAGATTTAGTAATATCTTCTGAAGAGACTTTTAAAAACTGTCAAACTATTTTAAAATTAAGAAAAATACCCAACCTCAAATATAAAGACATTATTTTACCTGGTGAATATATAGACAGTCGTTATCACCGGTCATGTTATAAAGCATTTACTGGTCTCATGAAAAAATACTTTAGTAATGAACCTGTAAGTGTTAAAAAAATCAAAGGACAAAAACAAATAAGCAGTGTAGTAACCGGCAACTCATCTCCAACTTCATCATCAACACTACAGTCGAATTCAGTACCACTTAATTTGGAATCTGAGTCAATTGAATCTCAAATAAAAACGCAAAAAAAAATACTTTCCAGTTAGTACATCAGCACCGCGCTCTCATATTTTCTACGCATTTCAATGCGTCTGGCAGAATGATAGAACCCTTGAATGTATCTGGCTATTAAAGAAACATCATTTAATAGTTCCCCAATTAACATATGTAAAATTCTCACATTTTCTACGCATTTCAATGCGTCTGGCAGAATGATAGAACCCTTGAATGTGTCTGGCTATTAAAGAAACATCATTTAATAGTTCCCCAATTAACATATATAAAATTCAGCTTTTAAAAAATAACGTAAGTAAATTTACAAAATATTATAGTTTAGGGGTGTCTGGCAAGGAGTTGGAACCGTATAAAGCGTCTGGTAATGCGTGACGTAAGTTCTGATATTGTTATAAGTAAAATATATAAAAAATAAGTTTTATAAATTAATAAATATAAGATGAAATTGTATACACCTTTATTACCTGTTACCTGCCGAAGCCACCACTAGACAGGTATCACGGGTGGGGATCGTTCTTACCTTTACTATAGGCACACATAGAAAAACTTTTAGCTTTTATTATTACAGGAAGGTCTGGCCGTCGCGGGCTGTTAGACTAATATTTAGCTCATCATAATATCAGTTCCTTCTAGTATCTAGATCTGCTAATAGTCCGGTCAATTTAGGCCTAAAATAAGGAGGAAGGTTACATAAATTCATAAGAAGCTGAAAATTGGCACAATTGTTCAAAACATGATTATAAATGAAACCTTAAAAGTCCCCATCGTTCCGAGGTGTGCTAAAATTTTTACACGAGGTCAAAGGTAAAAAAAAATAGTTTTTTGCAATTTTAAGCGAAACGGAGAGTTTTTTCGCAAAATTAACCCAGTACAAAGTTGTAGAACAGAAAATTTTCTACAAAAAAGATACCAATAATTTTTTTCCTAAAAGCCACCATTTTGAAGATATAACGCGTTGAAAAGTTCGATCATTGGTAATCTTCATACTTTGCACATGTACGCCACGTATGAACATCACTTATAAGTTTTACTTCCACCAGCACCTGAGAAACTTCTCAACTCAAGATTTTGCAACTGTAAAAAAGGTTGTAATGCTAAATGTGGATGCAGAAAAGTTGGACTGTTTTGTTCCCTGGCATGCACAAACTGCCAAGGCTGATCGTGCTCTAATGTTGAGTCAGCTAATCTAGAAGACTCATATGATACCAATGAGGAATCGCTAGTGGGACAGTTGATCTGTGAAATAGAAGGAAAAGAAGAAGAAGAAGAACAAGAAGAAGACGAAGAACAAGAAACAGTAATCCTGGAAAATTACGAATCAGACGAGGAATATTAATCATTTCATTTTCAATTACACCGCCATTATTTTAACCAACCGATATGTACAATAATATTTTACTATTTTACAATAGTTTCAAAACAAATAAAATCACTGCAGACCCGTTGAATAGGCCTACAGGGTATACCACGTTAAAATAAAACGCGCTAAGTACACTACCTCATAGGTGGCGTGGAAACGTGTGCAAAGTATGAAGATTACCAATGATCGAACTTTTCAGCGCGTTATATCTTCAAAATTGTGGCTTTTAGGAAAAAAAATATTGATATCTTTTTTGTAGAGAATTTTTTGATCTGCAATTTTGTACTGGGGTGATATTGCGAAAAAACTCACCGTTTCGCCTAAAATTGCAAAAAACTCATTTTTTTTACCTTTGACCTCGTGTAAAATTTTTAGCACACCTCGGAACGATGGGGACTTTTGAGGTTTCATTTATAATCATGTTTTGAACAATTGTGCCAATTTTCAGCTTCTTATGAATTTATGTAACCTTGAATGTATAAATTGACCGGATTATAAATAAAATATACAAAATATGCCTACTACAATACAATGCTCAATGTTCAATGCATCAAAATCAGCCAAATCAATCAAATGGTTTTGTTTACAGCACAGCAGAACTTAAATTGACTACGTTACGTATGCTAAACTTTTCGCAGACGATTATCATCGAAAACAAAAGATACGGATGGCCACGTATCGATGTCGGTGGTCAGTGAGAGTGAGCGGGGAAGAGACAACCCTGGCTTCCATCACGAGCAGCGGAAACCCAACTCTCCTTGGAGATACCCTCTCTTTCGACGGACCATTGACAGGTACATATATCTTACTACTACCTACGGCTCTGATTTCAAAGAACAAGTAATTACTCAGAACATCGCCAACCACATAAATCCCAAGGCACCTCGAATGACCAACGAGAAGCAATTAGTTGGTGTTATTACAAGCTAACAATGTTAAAAGCATATTACGATTATGTTTCTTTAGTATTCTATTTTTTTTATATTATTTGGTATGTTCTAATTTTGAATTTAAATTATCAGTCAAACTGATCTTTGACGGTAACTTATAGATTGCTGAATGTTTGATAATAGAATAGATCTTCTGAGTGACCCCATATAAAGGTGAACTTGTGAACCACAAAGGAAATTTTATTACAGACAGTTTATGGAAATAAGAGTTTGAAAGTAAAAATATGTTAATGAAAGCTTTCTTACAAAAGCGATGAAAGGCCTGCTACTTTTCACGCGAATGTACTAGTAAAACGTGGGTACTAAAATTATTTGTTCCTCTGCCAATCTATTGGATGATATATGGTGAAAGTTTACTTGGAGTTTTATAAGCAATAAAGCGCAATTAACAAATTTGAGTATTAGCTTTCTCATATGATATGTACTAATAGTATGAGGCTTATGGGAGCACGTATCTCACATGAGAAGTGAGAAACTAACAGATTCTGACAGACAAAATCAGTGAGTACCTACTTCTCGCTCTCACACGCCTCATTATGGTCATGTAAAAACGTTATGACTTTTTTTACTGTAGAAGTTTTGTTTATTATTTATTTAATCGCTAATCAAAGCGGCCATTGTGAAACTGAACATAAATTTTATACCAATGACTTCTATTTCAGAGTGGATTCGGCATCCAGTTTTGGTTCGAGTATAAATGGGACTGGAAATGGTTCAGGCATTAGAATGTCACCTTTAGCGAGCGATGCTAGCTTCTCTTCACCTGGTCATCCACCGCTGGCGAATAGGTAAGATTAGAAATACATAATCTTACTACAAACTACTTATATTTTTATTTCGGTTGCGGTAGGCCCTAAAAGAAAGATTGTTGACCAGTGTGTGTTATTAATTACTTACAGCACTATGCATTACAGCCTCTTACAATGGCGCTTACATTGTCGCACTAGTTCATGATGAAAAAGAAAAACATATAGTTGTGTCAGTATTGTTATAATAGGATTTACATCGAAACTACTTTTTTTCTGACATTGCATATGATATCGCAGAGCCTTAGTTGCATAGGCTATGAGCGGCATTTTCATTGACGGTGTTAGTTACTCGTATAAACAAGTGTAGTATTTGTGTACGTACATAAATCCGTACTATATACTCACGACCATAAATGGGTAGCCAGAGCCTCAGAATCGGAAAATTCGTCAGCCACTTTTGGAATTTAAATAAGGAAAAGATTGTAAAACTAATGTTTTTGGTGGTGGGTCTCCAACCCTATCGCCCAAAGATCACTTAAAAAGCCCCGATCCTCTTAGTCGCCTCTTACGAC
The DNA here is from genome assembly GCA_963576735.1 of Bedellia somnulentella. Lineage (NCBI taxonomy): Eukaryota > Metazoa > Arthropoda > Insecta > Lepidoptera > Bedelliidae > Bedellia > Bedellia somnulentella. Next base: position 10,522,949 of record OY755184.1, read on the forward strand.
CACTTCCGGGAAGAAATGGGGTAGTGCTATTCTAAGCCGACACTACACTGCTAAGTTTAGTAAGCGAAGACCTTTCCCAATATTTGTTGTATTGCGACCTGCATAATTTAAATAAATTGCAACTTATGCTCATTACTTTTCAGGTATCGACCACAGGTACCAGCTGCTGAACGAGTCAAAGATATGTGGTGAATTATCAAAGACATTGCTAACATATCAATTGAGTCAATTGTATCCAAGTGAATTAACCGCTGTGCCGATCTCGTCTTGATAATGAATAATGTAAATAATTTGTAAAATATATAGCTTAAGTGTCCAGTGTCATAAAATAAACTTTAGTGTTTGTATTGCATATTAGCACGTGACAAAATAATTGTTTCAGAATGTTAATTTATATTTGTATACGTCGATGGAAGAAAGCTATTCAGTCTCGCGTGTCTATGTATTTTTTCTTTCTGTTTCTTGCTTATAAAGTTTCTTGCTTATAATCTTTGCTTATAAAGTTTTATAGTTTTAAATTTAAAAGTCCTTTAATATTGATTAATAAAATATGTCACGTGTTAATAATCACATCCAAACTACTCTCATGTCTGTTCTTGTATTTAAATGAAAACTTGCTATGCAATCATCGTATGAGAGTTCTTTTATATTAAAATTATGTAATAAAAAAAGTAGTAAAGTTCGCTTATAAAGTATTTAAAATCAAAGGACTGTAGTAAATACACAATTGCTTCCGAACTATTTACTTACTTACTACCTTTGGTTTAGTTTAATCTGCAAATAAGTGACTCGACTGTGTTATTCCATACAAAATCCATCACAGTTCTCTTCAATTTAAAACATCTTTTAGCTGACCGATCACTGGTGAAGTAGTTGAGGATATACTGCCTCATATTTAAAGAGCAATTATAATGTTATTATTTTATTTGTTATAGTAAAAGCTCGACACAAGTGAATATTTGTGCCATGCATAGATAGAACTGTTGTTTATTGACCCATCACTCATTCACACATCACACTCACTGTAATTTGTAGTAAAGACAATTTTAGTAGAATTTCAATGAAGCCAATGGTATTTGTTAGAAAACATTGTAAAATATCAAAGTCATGTAAAATAACCTATTTATTGTATTCTAGAATAAGTTTATTTTTAGATGTATTCGTGAAATGTGATATAAATATTGAATAACTTACTGTTATTTTTTTCATTCTAAAGCGTATACATCCAGCCTGTTAGGTCTTCTGAACTCCTGAACTATGTAGTCGCAAGATTATTTCTATGAAAACTTTACAATTTTTAACATCAACCATTTGGAGCACTCAAAATAATTGATAGTCCAGTCAAAATAGACTAAATTATGATCCAGGTTTGCATTAATTCCCAACAAGCTGGATTTTTGTGTGGGCCTTAAATACGTCATTACAAATGATATGTCAAAAGTCCCCATCGATCGCGCTTGTGCGTTGTTTTTTATTCGAGGTCAAAGGTCACACATTTGCGTTTTTCGCGTATATCTCTGGAACAACGAGAGTTATCGAAAAATGGTTCGAACAAAGTTTGTAGACAGTACAATTATCTACAAAAAATATCCTAACACTTTTTTTCTACAAAGCATTGCTTTCGAGATAACGTGATTTTAGACTGTAGGAAAATCGTATTTTCAACTATATGCACATATTTCCGCACCACCTCTGAGGTAGTGTACACGGCGCTTTTTTTTAACGTGGTTTCCCCAGTAGGAATACTCCACAATATATTTTTGATCGAGGGAATGTAATGGGACACTATTTTAATGATGAAATTTTTTGTTTATTTAAATTTAATGAAAATTTCAACAGCAAGAAAATTACATCATCATTCATTATCAAATTCTTCATAGTCACTCGTTTCGTCTTCTTCATTGTCCTCTTCCTCTTCTTGCTCGATTTGTGTAGATTGCTCCAAGAAGAGAGATATATCAGTTATATTCTCATCAATTTCGAAACAATCTTCATCTGTAGCATTTGATTCAATGTTAGTGCAAGATTGGCCTTGACAATTGGTGCATACCGATGAACAATACAGTCCAACTTTTCTGCACCCGCAATTGTATGTGCAGCCTTTTTTGCAATTACAAAAAATTGTATTGAGTAATTTTTCTGGAGCAAGTGGCAGTAAAGTTTGGATTGGCTCCAAACTATTATTGATCAATTTCCAGCCCCAATTTTCAGAATTTAGATCATTGCCTAGCCACACTTGCACTTGGTAGAACACACGAAACAAGTGTTGATTAGCAGAAGCAGATGTTGGAGGGAGACAAGATAACTGCACTCTCTTATTGTTTCTTGTATTTTTCACAAAACTCAAATATCTGTACTTGTCTATCGAATCCATTTTTTTGGAGCTCCATACATAGCAAGAAGAATACGAATTCCATTGGAAGAAGTGGAGTATCGCAGGCAGATGTTTCTGAAGGCCAACCGCCCAATAGAATTAGGGACGGACGATGACTCGCTCAGAATTGTATATTTTTTGCGTACTTGTGTGCATGGGGCAAATAAAACTATGTTCTAATATGTTTTGTGTAAATGGTTAACTCGATGATGCATACTAGCCATGTATGAGTGCATATTCGTGTTTTCTATGTTTAAAATAGCCATAATTCGAGAACAGTGCACCGTACAAGAAAAAGTGTTGAGATATTTTTGTAGACAATTTTACGATCTACAAACTATGTTCGAACCATTTTTCGATAACTCTCGTTGTTTCAGAGATATACGCAAAAAACGCAAATGTGTGACCTTTGACCTCGAATAAAAAACAACGCACAAGCGGGATCAATGGGGACTTTTGACATATCATTTGTAATGACGTATTCAAGGCCCACACAAAAATTCAGCTTGTTGGGAATTAATGCAAACTGGAATGTCTATTTTGACTGGACTATGAAGGTCGGACGACGACTGTAATCAAATCAGGGATATTGTATCGTATAACGCATAAGACGCACTCACAGAACGAAAGAGGCTCAACTCAAAAATAGTGATATTGAGTTACATTCATAGAGAGGCATAAAAAAGTATGTTCTAAAACAAAGGCACTTATGTTATATGGTCGGAAAATTCACTATCCTGTTTTGTTAACAATTAGTGCCTTTCTTTTAATATTCGTCGGATTGCGCATACCTTTTTATGTCTCTCTAGGATTGTAACTCAATATCACTATTTTTGAGTTGAGCCTCTTTCGTTCTGAGAGTGCGAGAGTTGGAAGTGAGCGCTTAATAAATTCGTTACAATATTTAAAAATTAGTAGGTACAAAGTACGACAAAGTGTCAATTGTGATGATTTCCTCTCAAATTACTCTTCCTCTACAATTACTTAATTAAACTCTCTTCTAGTGTAACTCTGTAAAGGTGAGGTCTATCTATCTACAGGATAGGCATTTCTATTAAATTTGATTCATACCTATTACAAAATATCTCAGCGTTAAAGTTACTTTATAGAATAAAGAAAACAAATTGATTCACTCAGATATACATATATTTCATACATACAACACACATTTGAAAACCTAAAACATTGCAATTTCCCAAAGACAAAAACACACTACAGAATGAGTTAAGAAATATGTAAGTCCTCTCTCTCATTTTATTTATTGTTCTCTTTGACCAAATGCTCGAGGTTCAGTTGACATACAAAAGCTGCCCAATTAACATAGCCTTCTGGTATGTAGTCAGCCATCTCTTTCCATGTGGAACACTGGAATAATAAAAAAGACATGGTTAGGTACCAATTATGATGATCCAAAAGGGAATAATCACTTTAATTGAAAGATCGAACCAATCAAATTACCATGGTAATTGGTAACCATTACAATAATGATACACGATAATGATACAATGCTGCGTAGTGTCGGCTTGGAATAGCACTACCCCATTTCCACCCGTGGGTGATCGTAAGAGGCAACTAAAGGTATAGGGGCTTTTTAAGTGATTATTGGGCGATGTGGTTGGACCCATCCAACAACCTTAATTTTGCGATCTATTCCCCACTCAACTTCCAAAAATGGCTGAGGCATTTCTTATTTCGAAGCGCTGGCTACCCCTTATAACCAAGTCAAATTAACAGTTCAACATCAAATATCTTCCACTCATCTTCCGACATCTTATCTAAGCAAATACCTTCCTAGTTTGTCTGCCTTTTCTACGAAAAATACAAATAGCACAAAAATTAATCAACCTATAATTTGTGGCTTGGAATAAATCTATAAAATTTTAAAACATACGTTTGTCAGTAACAAAGTTACTCAAGACTCAAGCGTTCACGCTGTATATCCCTGAAGGGGTTGGTAGAGGTACTAATACATCTGAACATCACGTGACATCGTCACCTGGTGTGCAGAGTAACCTCGTTTTGCTTGAACAGTCTACAAAGTTACCTCAGTAAACTTCACGGGTACAGAGTGCCGCACTACTCTACGATAGTCAGCTGCGCTCAAATTGCATACGGGCCGTGTCTTGAAGTCCAGGAAGTCCATCAGATCGTCATACACGATGTTGCAGTCTTCGTCACGTTTCAAGCTAAAACAACACATTATTATAAATAACTAACATAACATAACATAAACGTGCACGCCGAATATCCCCGAAGGGGTTGGCAGAGGTACTAATACTTCTGAACATCACGTGACTTTGTCACCTGGTGTTCAGAGTACCCACGTTTTGCATGGACAGTGTACTCACGTGATAGGGGGCAGGCCTATCGACGTTTTGTACGAATACACTGTCACATGACTAAGTACAACTCAGCCATGTGGGTTCCCTCACGATGTTTTCCCTCACCGTTAACAACCATGATAAATTAACCACACATATGTCTTTAGAAAAGACAAATTGGTGTAGGCCCGACCCAGGATTTGAACACTAGTCGTTTGCACGATAACCGAGTGTTCTACCCACTGGGCTATCACGGTTGCCTCAATAAAATTAACGGTTGTCTAAATCTATATCTATACTTATAATAAATCTGTAGAGAGGTCAATTCTGTACATGAAATATATTTTCAAAATAACCATCAGGTGGTGATTAGGGATCGATACTGATGCCAAAAATGCAATCAGTAAAATTTTTGTCTGTCTGTCTGTCTGTCTGTCTGTCTGTCTGTCTGTCTGTCTGTCTGTCTGTCGGTTTGTATGTTCCTTATGGAAACAAAAACTACTCGACGGATTTTAACGAAACTTGGTACAATTATTCTTCATACACCTGTGCAGGTTTTTGTATACTTTCCAGCAGAGTAGTAAAGGGGAATTTTGGGAAATTTTGGGAAAACGGGAGAAGTTACTCCATTTTTTAAGCTTCCGTCGCGTGTGCAGCCTCAATGGTTAAACTTACATAGAAATCATGTGTGCGGAAATATTCTTCATAAAATTATCTAAAAAAAAATCCTCAGCAGTTTATGTCTATCTTTTACGGTTGACTCACAATAACACGTGTAATTCCTGATAGCTTAGCAGTTCGGATCATTTTGATTATATTTGTTTACTCTTACGTTTATAAACGTCTCACTCATCCTTCAATCATCATTATACATAAAATAAGCCATCGCGCCCGTGATCAAAACCAAATCTTTACTAATTTACATCTAACATACTAGATGGCGCGAGTAGTTGCATCCTAATTCACGTAATGATTAATTTTTTAGATTGTTATAAATACTACATAGCGTTTTATTTAAAAATTTGCTATTAAACGGAAATACTGAACCGTTTATCAAAGCGCATTTATAATCACCAAACTACACTGTTTAGGGAGTGCTATAAATTTAATAAATTGAAAACATTGCGCTGAATTTCACAATGCTTGAGCAGTGACTGAAGAAAGAAACCTCAGATATTTAAAAAAACAACGCTACCCGTGCGAAGCTGGGACGATCCACTAGTAACTAAACATGATGAAAACACCATAAAGTTTGATCATAAATACATCAGTTGTAATTGTAAATCAAAATTACATTTGAATTGGTAAATTATGTCAACTCTTTTAAAATAGGTAACAAGTATCATGAACTTTTGATAGCGTAATATCCGCCAGCTGTTCCCATAGTATGAGGCATATGGGAAATATTATGTCACAATTTTGGTGACAAGCTGACAGAATATTTGTGTGTTGCCGGCTTAGAATAGCACTACCCCATTTCTTCCCGCGGGTGTACGTACGAGGCGACTTAGGCTATTGGGGCTTTTTAAGTGCTTTTTGGGCGATGCGGTTGGAGACCCAACACCAATAACATTTATTATACAATCTTTTCCCCATTTAACTTCCAAAAGTAGCTGAAGAATTTCTGATTCCGAAGCTCTCGCTACCCCTTTTAGGGATATATAGCCGTGAGTATATGTATGTATGTATGTAAACTGACAGCCTTGTATGTATGAAGGCGGCCAATCTGCCTTTTTTGTAGGTCTAATAAATAGAACAAAATCAAACGAAGTCACAACACAGTTACCTCAGCTCCTTGACGTCCAACACGCCTCATGTTATGAGGGTAGGGTTGTATCTTATGTTTCTAATTAGTCTACTGAATAAAACACCGACAAACGAACACAGAATATAAAAGACCACCCCTATTCCGTACACCCAAGAACACAAATGCTACTAGCATATCTACACTACACTACAAACATCCAGCATACAGTCCATGACATGATCGCATGAGCATTTGTCTCAGCTTCTTATCTTGCAACACGCCCTCTTTCGTTGTTGTTTAATCAAGTCATAAGTGAAGAGCACCAACACCCAACAAAGAAATATAACCTGAAACATAGAATATAAAGTCTCTTTACTCGCCCATCCAGCATACAGTCCATGACATGATCGCTCAAGGTCAGCGGATGCGCACCAACTGCCGCAGCTTCTTAACGTGCAACACGCCCTCTTTCGTTGTTCAATTCAATTCAATCAAGTCAAAAGTCAAGAGCAGCAACACACAACAAAGCAATAAAACCTAAAACATAGAATATGCATTCCAAAAGACTTTGTATCTTTACTCGCACATCCAGCATCAGTCCATGACATGATTAAAACGATGACAAGTCAGACGATGCGCACGCAGAAGTTGCCTCAGTAACGTGCAGCACGCCTCATCCTGTGTTCTTCTTTGTGGTTTCATTTAGTGTGGTTCCATCAAGTGAAAAGAAACAAAACATAAAGTATTCATACGAAAAGTTACAAATGCTACTCACACATCCAGCATACAGTCCATAACATGATCGCTCAAGGTCAGGCGATGCGCGCGCAGCAGTTGTCTCAGTTTCTTGACGTGCAACACGCCCGTGCCGTGCTCGTCGGCGTGGCGGAACCCTTCGTACAGGCGCTCGCGGTCGTCCCATAGACCGCGGGTTAGCTCCGTGAAGACTAGCGAGCTATGTTGAATTGAAAAAACGGTTGTTTCATTTGTTAATATCGGAGGTGTTAAGGGCTCGTAATGAGTTTAGGGACAATCATACATACATATACTCGCGACTATAAATCCCTAGAAGAGGTACCCAGAGCTACATAACAAGATTTTCCCCAGCCAAATTTTGGAAGTTGAGTGGGGTAAAGATTGCAAAACAAAAGTTTCTGATTATAGGTTGTCACGTTACTTCTCACTCCTGGGATGCTATAGCTACCCAGAAGCCAGAAGTAACTAAAAGAAGAAAGAAAGAAAAAGGATAATGAATAATAGAAGATATATATATCACAACAACTTTTATTATAAATAAAAAGAAATATACTATAACAATCGTAACAAAAAAAATCTATCAAAAACACTAAACCTATCAATAAAATATAATATAAAAAAAACTCAGCTTTAGCGTCAGCTCCGGTTGCGATGGGTGGCGAATTTAAAACGGAACCAAGCGCCTCCGGGCGCCTGCGTCAGCAATGGTAACTCGACGGGGTGAGGGTTGCGACTCCAGCTTTCTGTCTGCGTCAACCAGGGCAGCTCAAGAGTAAGGGGCTGCGACTCCGGGAAGCTTGCGTCAACCAGGGCAGCTCAAGAATAAGGGGCTGCGACTCCGGGAAGCTTGCGTCAACCAGGGCAGCTCAAGAGTAAGGGCTGCGACTCCGGGAAGCTTGCGTCAACCAGGGCAGCTCAAGAATAAGGGGCTGCGATTCCAGACGGGTATTAATTGATGATATATAAAGTCAGTTCAGAATATTGTTTCTGACATTCTTTTCAGTTTCTTCCATAATACTGATCATGCCCCCATCGCCCCAGGAGCTGAATCAACCCTTACCCCGTCGAGCTACCCTTGCTGACGCAGGCGCCCGGAGGCGCTTGGTTCAGTTTTAAATTCGCCACCCATCGCAACAGGAGCTGACGCTAAAGCTGAGTTTTTTATATTATATTATATTGATAGGTTAAGTGTTTTTGATAGGTTTTTTTTGTTACGATTGTGTTACTATTTCTTTTTATCTATAATAAACGTTGTTGTGATGTATACCTTCTTCTTTATATATATCTTCTATTATTCATTATCCTTTTTCTTTCTTTCTTCTCTTAGTTACTTCTGGCTTCTGGGAAGCTACAGCATCCCAGGAGTGAGAAGTAACGTTACAAGGTCTCCAGACACATTGGTCAACAATAACTTTAAAGCGCCAAACCCCTAAGTTACCGCTTACGACAAGTGCGCGAAGAAATAGGTTTGTGCTATTTCAGACCAACACTACTGAGGAGAATTATCACGTAGTACATCAATCGATGTTATTATCGATAAGCAAAAAAAACGTTAGAAAACCCACATTATTTTTTGTCAAGTGACAGTTTGGAAAATACATCGTAAATGAAGTCTATGCAAGTCTGTCTAATATGATATGGTGCTTCTAGGTTAATCATATATAATATTTCCTTACCGCACCATTTCCCTGTGAGGATGTTTCTTCTTGCCAGGATCTCCACGGAAATATCTGATAATGGTGATGAATTCGTGCTCCGTCATCTGATCGCACATAACCTCCATCAAAGCTTGCCTTTAAAAACAACATACATTCATACATACATACATATTCTCACGGCTATAATCCCTAGAAGGGGTAGCCAGAGCTAAGGAATTAGAAATTCCTCAGCCACTTTTGGAAGTTGAGTGGGGAAAAGATGGTAAAATAAAGGTTTTTGGTGATGGGTCTCCAACCACATCGCCCAAAAATCCAATAAAAAGCCCCAATACCCTTAGTCACCTCTTACGACACCCGTGGGTAGAAAGGGGTAGCGACATTCTAAGCCGGCACTACACTACACGGGTTTAAAAACAAACAGCGTATTAATATCATCTATATACCAATGTCAATAGGGAATATTCATGTTTTTCTTTTTTGTCTTAAATTAATAGTTTACTATTTTATAACGTAGAAAAAAATATTACTGGGCTTCAAAATCCTCTAGATATTTTTAAAATTGAAATTTAAAACTTTTAAAAAATTTAAGCAGTTCAAACGCCGCCATTTTACGCGCGCTATACGTGACGTCACATGACACGTCCAGTGGGTGTTTACCTTAGTGTTTTCGACGCTTTTGAATACAATTTCGTGTCAGATGACGTCACATTTCGTTCAACCGATGGTGGCGCGTTTTGGAAGTTTGAATTTCGCTCCCTTATTTTGCATTTTTTGAATATTATTTTAGGGGTTTAAATAATAAGTAAATTAAAAAAAACCTTTTCCTTATAATATTGCGATAATAAGTATTCGTGAAAAAAAGTTTAAGGGCATTTAAAATTTTATGCATATTCCCTATTATAGTCAGTAGTACCTTTAGCTTTTCTTGCAAAATAATTAAACTAAGTTTTATGTTACATTTTCACAAAATGAAATTTTCATAGCAACAGTTATCTCGATGAAGCGTTTGGTATTTCGTAACTGTTAGAAATACTGATCAATGCAAATTTCTATCGATATTCAAATATTGCGATAAAGTAATCCCACCAAAAACATTTTCATGTAAAATGTTGCCAATACGAGCCCATATGACTCGCACTGTCAAAAAGTTATCAGATCTCATGTAGAGCCAAGCTTCTAACACTACACGCCCTAACTCTACAACGCCTAACTTCACAAACTCTACACCTTAGTCAAAATATGTGGCTAGCGTCAACATTGAAAATTACAGGTCTCATACAAACTTCCATCCCCTTGTTTAAGGGGTTGGGGGATGAAAGTTACAAGTTTTGTAAATTTTGTTGTTGTTTATGTTCTAATACTAGCTTACATACAAAATTTCAGCTTTCTAGGACATTAGGAAATACCCTAAGAATTTTGATGATCATCAGTGAGTCAGTGACGAAATCAGCGTCCTTTCGTTCCCTCAGAAAAGTACAAGCGAAATGATGAAATTGTTGTAGGTTTTTGCCTCGTGTATAAAAATAATTTATGAGAAACTTTCCCTTCAGAATTCAGATAATAAGGGGGTATTAAAAAAATAACGTATAATTAAATATACGTTAACGAAATTTATTGGTAACTATCAACAAATTTAATTAAATAATCAAATCAATATCCAGTATGTGTAAACAACGCTGACGAGCCAAAAATTCTTTAAAACTGTACGAAATTAATACGCTATAAATATAATTTTGTAAGCAGTAAAGTAATAACATAAATTTACCTGAAGCACCCTATGGTCATCAAGTCTTTATTATCAGGAAGAACGGCTTCCATATATTTAGCTACAAAGTCTTTGTAGCCGTTATCTGTTAAAACCAAGGTTCTCCTGATTTTATCCATAATAAGGGGCACGTTTGCCTTTGGGAACTAAAAATACAAATGTGAAGTAATTAGATTAGTTTATTTATTTACGAATATAACTTACTTATGTTGCACTTACTAATGTCTTAGGATTTCTATGAGATCGCAAATGTACAGAAGTTTGCAAGAACTTCGTCCGCCAATATTTTTTCCGTTTAGTTAATATAATTTCAGATTGCAATACTCGGTCTTCAGTCATATATAACACAAACACAATATAATAAATACGTAGCCAAATAGTTTCTGAATTACGCATCAACTATGTGGTGGACTGTCTACAATTCTTTCCTGTCTATAAGAAACCCCTTTTCCTTCTTACCAATACACACACATACTAACATATTATTATTGGCTCCTATTGGGTTATGCAGACTATAGATTGCCAATTGGTACGATCCTGTCAAACCTCTGCTTGCTTCACTCATCACATGTCAGAGGCCTACCTTTTTTAACAGAAGCCGAATGTGTTCTGCGTCTATCTAAATGTTACAAATATGTTGAACCTTCTATTTCTTTACTTAACAATCTCATCCACTTTTGAAAGTTGAAAGAGAACAATATGGTCAAAGTAAGGGCCGTTGGCTTTGTTTCCAGCCACATCGCGACACAATCGCTTGAAGATCCGAAAAAAAAACCTTAGGCAAATACGATACAATAAAATTAAATAAATCCTTACTTCTTCAGGATGTAATTCCATGTACCTCAAGCAGTAATCATCAGCTGCCACCAGCCGGAATCTATGTTTGTTGAGAATCAACTCGTTGCCAATCCACATGTCTTTACTAGTGTATGCTACCGGCTCGTTTGGTACGAAGAAATCTTGGTCCGGGAGATACATTTTGGCGCGCTTGTAAAATATCCCACCCTAAAATTGCAGAAATAACAGAATCATAAAATCTCACATAAATATTTGGAAGAGATATTTCATAAGTAAAACGACAAATGCTCTTATTGATATATAAATCAGCGCTCCTACCACTTTTTATGTTGGTACTTATTTAAACAACATATCTACAATTACTATTATTTATATGAGCGAATCATGATCATTATTACATACCGAAAATCCGGAATTTCTTTGGGCAAGTTCAAAAACTGAAATCGTATCGTCAGTCAAATAATATCGGACAATAAAGTATCTAGTAGCGTCTTCGGCATGCTCCGATATCAATCTTGCGGTGAAGCGAAGAATGTGTGAATCGAATCCAACCCTAAAAGTATAAAAAATAATGCAAATTAAGTTAAAAATTAGTACAAATAGAAACTACAGAGCTTCATCAAAATGAGCTTTTTATTCTCAGCTACCCATGTTCATTTGTACAACTTTTATTTTATTGGAGAACCTGGCCTAGGAGGGAAAAAAATTATATCTTGATCCTTTTAGTGACGCACTATGAAGTAACAAAGTTACATTCACATTTATAATATTGGGTGTGTTGTTTAGTCTGAATTTTTAAAATCATATATTATTATGAAACTTTTAACATGTCAAAAACGTAAAATAGGGGAATTAGGATTTGCAAATGATTTCTGGTGATGGGCACCTTCTGTCCTAAAATCATTTCATGTATAAGTAATAAGTAAGTCTATTACTGTCCCTAACACAACTCATCTCAACTCAAACTTTCGTGCCGTATATCCCAAAAGGGTGGTACCAATAATTCCAAACATCATGCGACACTCTTGTCCACTTATGTTCATTGTTTAGTTTTCATACAATACGGAAGAAGTTGCAAGAAGATTTAAATATTAATTTTGAAAATACCTCACCAACAAATAGGACTATAATGGTTACTCCTACCAACCCCATGGTTTATGGTGGACTACCCCTGATTAGCTTCTATAAATTTCGAATCTAGTTTGCTTAAAAATTATTGGTCCCATACCTATCTTTATTCAGAAACTTGATAAAATCAGAATGTGGTGCTTTAGGTTCGACGGTGACACAATTTTGTCGGGAGTCATCGTAACTGCCGTATCCATTCCAGGGTGGTAACTCCCGCTCAGCCACGCTTAGCTCCACACATTTAGCAGTCTGGTTCGGGATTGGTAACGGCGTGAATGTATCTGAAAATTAAATAGAACACAGTTTAGAACATTCGGCTTAGCCTAGTTTCGCAACATATAGCTGGCTTATCAACTGCTTTTCCGAAAATGTTAAGAACTGCGGAATACTTCATCAGTCCTGCTTACCTTCATGGTAGTTTACCACCCACCCAAACCATTTCGTTTCAGGGTCGGATTGTCAGGTCACAACCTTGGACCTTGGACCTGGAACCTTGTTTAGGGACATATTTGGACTGTTATGATTGATAGAACCCTTAAATAAAGCACAGAAATGGCAACATAGATGAGATTCAAGTAACGCTAGGCAGATCCTGACTAGACTGAGGAACAGAAGGCTTAACTGTTGATTTAACTTACTTGCACACACTGTCTATTCCTATTGATCCTGAAAAATCTATCATTTTATATTCATACCCTTCTTTTCACCGTTGACTCACTTATAATTAGAGAATAAATTAAATGTTCTAAATGTATTACCAACTATTATTAATAATTACCAAAACCATAGTTTTTGCGATAATACTCCTTGGTGTAAGGATCGCAATCGGTTAAGACCACTTTTCTGCCGTAAACATTGAGCAGCGCACCAATACTTAGATCAGCGGGTGAGTAGGACTGCACTGGCGGGCCACCTGACATTTCTATGTGATCTGGAGGTTTCTGTGATGCAAAATAAAATATGTATATTAGTTACCAATACATGGATGGTCAATTTAGTGTGTAGTAATAGCAAATCCGATTAAATTGAATGATAAGAAAAACAATACATATCATATCCACAGAGCTATAAAAAAGGTTCAAAACAGCAACACAATAAAGCAAAAGCTTAATATTGCGACAATTTTGAGAATCAAATATATTGTAATCAGTTATTGTTATGAATCAAATATCAGAATAACATACAATACAACCTTTGGTAAATGACATCTAGCTAACAGCATTGGTCCGGCTTCTTTCCCCGCTGAAGGAGTTTCTTTTATTTCTATTGTATCGTCAGCAAGGAAATAGTGTATCTCCAATAAATGTAAGTCACCGAATTCATTTTCTCTGTCATCCCAATAACCGTAGAATCTAGAAGCACAAGATCATATATAGACATGCATAGTCTTCATTAACGAAGTATATTCCCGAATTGTCACGTGACTAAAAATAAATGTGTGTGTTTTTTTACGGTGATTTCCCTTACTGTGTAGTGTCGGCTTAGAATAGCACTACCCCATTTCTTCCGGTGGCTGTACGTAAGAGGCGACTAACGGACTTGGGGCTTTTTAAGGGATTTTTGGGCGATGCGGTTGGAGACCCATCACCAACAACCTTTATTCTACCATCTTTTCCCCACTCACCTTCCAAAAGTGGCTGTGGAATTTCTAATTTCTCAGCTCTGGCTACCCCTTTTAGGGATTTATAGCCGTGAGTATATGTATATGTATGTATATGTTCCTACTCAACTTCTAAAAGTGGCTGAGGAGTTTCTACTTCTGAGGCTCTAGCTACCGTTTGGGTTTACAGCTGTGAACATAATATTGTATGAATGACTTCAGAAACGAAACATTGGAGTAGGCCCGTTTCATCCATAGCTTTATATTTTATTTTATTGTTTCTATTGGTATATTATCTGTGAGCACATGTATGAATGTAAATATATTTTAAATAATAGGAGATAGAAAAAGTTATAATTACCGCAACACTTGTTGATCGTAATCCAAAAACTGCCTTAGCGCCCTGTGTTTCGGAGGCTTTACATTCGTCTCTATCACCTATAATAATATTAAGAAAAAAAATCAGTCCTTTTGGTTACATTTTTTTTCTGTGATGTATTTTTCTTTTGATTACATAAATCAATATATTATTACCTCAGGAGCATCTGGCCAGCTTATTGGATCCGGAACATTTATTCCGAGCCTATTCAAGAAAACTCTGGTGAAATTATCACAGTTCACAATCTGTAAATAAAAATACATTAGCGTTCATACTTTTCAATGGCTTTTTAAAATTTAAATTTTACTGCTAATCAAATACTACATTACCTTAAAGACTTTTCCAAAGAAGGTAACTTCTCGGCCGATATTAAGATCTAACACGTCGTAGTAAAGATCATAACTAAATGGCAATCTGATTCTTTGACGTCTTATCAATAACCCTGTGATCAAAACAAAAAATGCAGATAATTTAAATATATTACAAAAAAAATATAAGATTCTTAATCAAAATGTATTACAAAATTGGTAGTAGTAGGGGGATATCAGGCGTTTTTTGGCGCGGTAGGCGTGAGGTGCTTTGTTTTATGTAGGTACGTGTGCAGTTTATTATTGCCGATATGCAAGTTTTGGCTTTATCCAATAGTATAGATCATAAAAACTCTCCATTGCACATCTAAATTAAAACTTGATATTGAAAGTTTAAAGAAAATACATTACATAGATTATTTGATTCTAAAAGAGCTCAATATTTTAATAGGTCCCAGTACCACCTCGGAATCTAAGGAGTGTAGTAAGACCATAACGCAAAATAAATTGGTTATTCATCAAAACTGCATTACCTTGATTGATCCCACTGTTTTCAGTCCGTGGCTCCATAACTTTGATGGTCCCATCTTCAAGAAAGAAGTAAATATCGACCTTCCTGATCACAAACGCTGAAGATCGCATTTCTTGAAGCGTTTGTTTGAAAAATGCTTGAAAGCGCAGAATCTGAACATATAATTTTATTTCAAATTAAGTAAAGTACATGCATACATACATACATATTCTCACGCCGTTAGTTCCCATTGGGGTAGGCAGAGACTATTGATCGCCACTTTGTACTCTTTTAAAGTAAAGTGTCACAAGATAATGTCATAAAATTAAAAGTAACACGATTCTATTACTATGTTGAATACCGAAAATATTATACGGCTTGAATAAAAGTTACCCACATACATACATATACTCACGGCTATAAATCTCTAGAAGGGTTAGCCAGAGCTAAGGAATTAGAAATTCCTCAGCCACTTTTGGAAGTTGCGTGGTGATGGGTCTCCAATCGCATCGCCCAAAAATACCTTAAAAAAGCCCCAATACCGTTAGTCGCCTCTTACGTACACCCACCGGAAGAAATGGGGTAGTGCTATTCTAAGGCGACACTACACAGCAAAAAAAAGGTTCTGAAGGTATAATATAGTTACTTACGTGTTTGTCATACATCAGCCATGTTGGCAAGTCAGGTGTTTGCTTCCGTGCATATATAGAAGGCATGCCATCTTCCTTCTGACTTTTATCAATCAGCATATTTACTTTTCCTATAGTCGTAAATACTGACCGCTTGCCAAAGTCTGTTCTTCCAATCTGGAGTATTTAAAGAAAAATACAATTTAATTTACTACCACACCAGTTCAAGAGGCTAAGCACCTAGTAAAACACCACCTTTAAATGTAACACCAAATTAAACTAGTGTAAGAGGCGGCGTTATTAGCCCCAATAATGGGCTTATCAAGAAATTGTTCGGCGATGCAGTTAGAGACCCATCACAAACAACCTTTGTTTTACAGTCTTTTCCACCCTAAATAAATAAATAAATAAATATATATGGACATATTACACAGATCAAGTTAGCCCCAAACTAAGTAGAACTTGTATTATGGGATACTAACTTAACGATATATTTAATATTATATAATACACATATAAATAACATCCAAGACTAAGAAACAATAATTTATGCTCATCACATAAATGATGCTCTCAGCGGGGATCGAACCCGCGACCTCCGGACCGAGAAGCTAGTCACCTATCCACTCGGCCACGGCTGTCGTCAAAGCACCAAAAGTGGCTAAAACTCCGACACTGAAACCCTGGCTACCCCTTTTTGGGATTTATAGCCAGGAGTAGCAATGGAATATATTTATACTTTATACTCCTACTAATAATATTAAAGTATCCTTTATTCCATCACCATATCCCAATATATGGTGTTTTATCGGGCTGGAGACCCATTACCGATCTCCCTGTATTTTCCTATATTTTCCTCTCACCTTATAAGAGTAGCTGAGAAATTTATCATGTTAAACATCTGTCTCTACAAGCTGCTAATACAGACTTAGGTATAATATGTAGGTACTACAAAAAAAATTTCTAATCAGCTGGTTTGTAGCACAGATATATATTAAAACTACCTCCGCGTTTGAGACATATTATATGAACGAATAAATAAAAGTTTGCATTTTCTAATAGAATAGTACTATTAGGACAGTCTTATATTATAATACAAGGCCTATTCAAAATAGCAACAATTATGTAACATAACATAACATACATAACATAAACGTTCACGCCGTTTATCCCCGAAGGGGTTGGCAGAGGTACCAATACTTCTGAACTCACATGGCAGCGCCATCTAGTGTCCAGAGAAAGGCACCCACGTTTTGCTTAGACAGTGCACTCACGTGATAGGGGGCAGGCCTATCGCCGTTTTGTACGAATACACTGTCACATGACTAAGTACAACTCAGCCATGTGGGTTTCCTCACGATGTTTTCCCTCACCGTTAACAACCATGATAAATTAACCACACATATGACTTTAGAAAAGACAAATTGGTGTAGGCCCGACCCAGGATTGGAACTCACGCCCTTCTGTTTTCGGGCGGGTGTTCTACCCACTGGACTATCATGTCGCTAACAACAATTATGTCGTCGGGATTAATAAAATTGATTTCAAAGCGGCAATTTATGTACGATAAATGTAAAAAAAAATGCTGTAATATTTTGCCTAAATTAAAAATATTTACGTTTGGATTGGTGCCGTAGCCGGGTAACAAAGGAAGCCTTGGATTCCTCACCGCCATAGCTGTAAACGATACGAAATTTTAAAACATATAAGATAACTAGAAAACCATTTTATTTATAATGTGTAATCTTTTTAACTCAAAGATGTATATTTAATATCTTTCGTGTAAAACTATTATATTGTATAACTCTTTGATAAAATAAACAAATTAATCAAAGATAAACAGTTTGGTTTCTCAGCAACCATAAAGTTTTAATTATTTTATGATTAAGCACGGCAACCATAACAGCAACAACCAAAGGCACATAGGTGCATGTTATCCTCAGAACAGAAATAGCTGAAAGTAATAGCCATAGAAATATATGACTGGAATAGCATAGGTATTTAAATAATAAAGCGGGTAGTTTTTAAGAAGAAAACCAAGAAAAAATGAAAATTTCGTTGAAACTTGGCTAATAATTAATTCAGTAATATATTACTCACATTTATTGGTAGGTAAGGAATTTGCTGATTCCTTACCCCATCGGGTGAGATGGTTTTTCCCATGTCTTTCCATATACTATGACTTTTAGCATTGCTTACTTTACTTGACATTGGCGACGTTAAGTGGGAACAACATGGGAAAACCATTCAATTAAAATGATATAAATATTTTTTATCCTGTTATTTTATTTGTTGTGATTAAATTATAGCGCTTTATTTTAATAATTTTTAATTATATTATTGAGAAAGGAATGCTCATTTTATCAAATAAAAATAAGTTAGTACGCCTCAACAGAGCCGTAATAGTTTCGACAAATAATATTATCCAAACTTCTAAATAATTAGTTTTGAAATAGACAGAATCAAAATGATTGATGTTAAAGCAAAAATAGACTCATTTTTCATTTTCAATTCGGAACTGGGGCCCAACGAAGGAGAAGTGAGTAAATAAATTTACTTTAATTACACGACAATAGTTGCAGCTCTGCAAATTCTACTCTCTAGTCAGCCCTGTTAGTCAGTAACTGGACAATTCATAACCATATTAGTAATATGCTTTTGCACCATTTAACCCATTTTCATTTTCCCCTTCTCTGTTACTAATAATATCTAACTGCTAACCATCTTAAATTTTCAGGAAAGCAAAAAGATCTTGTTTTTTCATCCTAGTAATGTCTCAATGGATTCCAGAAAAATCCTAGTGGGCCTTTGTGAAGCTGTGATAAAATTTATGTCGTATGTATATTGTTATATTATACTGTTATTGTTACTAACTTATTTAAGGCTTAGAGACTAAGTATTTATTGGCTTGTAAATTCATTGAAGCTGTAATTAAAAATTACTCAACAAAATGAGCGCCATCAGCACAAGGATGGTAGATGTACCAATAATTCTGAATTCTGCAAACACAGTCCCATGACTTAGTAAAACTTTGGCATTTGGGTTTTGTTGCAATGTTCTGCCTCAACTGCTGACAACCCTTGCTAAGTTAACCCATGAATCCATGTCCCATGCTTGAGTCTTTTCACTGAGCTAAAAAGTTGGCAATTTAAAACCAACTCAATTTAAATTTCTAGAGCCAATCTCATCTCCATTTCAGAACATTCTCATCAGAACCTTGTGAAGCTCTTCAAACTCAAACTAAGCGACATATATTTTATCAACCTGAAAAGAACTTCTGGATGGTTATAGTAAGTGTGCAATTTTAATTATCAACAACTACATATATATTTGTTCTCAGTGTAGCTCATGGTTTGCACCTAGACTAGAATATGGGTTTTGTGATTATGTCCACCCTTTTTCTTTTTTCTTTAATTTGTTCATGGATGACTGTTTCTTTATGAAAGAATGAAACTAAAAACATGGTCTTCAAGAAAGAGGAAATTATATAAAGTTAGTGTTGGTAGGGGCAACTTTGGACCAAATAGAAAGTGCGCACAAATAGGCAGGTGTCTGAAATAACTGAATAACTTTTGTTAATATAAAGTTTTGTAGGATGTACTAATAAATTAGGACCCTCCTTAGATGACCACCGAGCTATGTATAAAATAAATGTTACACTCAAAATTACAGAGTATTTTTATCTCATAATTCATCAATCATAATTTCCAGTTCAGAAAAACTCTTTTTTAACATCAAACAGAGGTATTGTTTTAATACAATGTTCTATCAACAATACTTAATGTACTTCTCATATGTTGCGGGTCAAGGGGGATTTACTAGGGTCAATTTTCGCCGTGCGGCTAGTTGCTCGACAAATCTATTCACTGTTTCCCACTCACTGCCTAGTTTTTTTGTAAAATAATTTTAACATAAAACTAGCTAACTACTTTTATGCTTTGTTTGGTACAGGATTAAATATCTTCAAAATATGTATTTTCTCATTTCAGGTTGTTAGGATACCTTACACAGCCAAATCTTTACCTGGATCTGCAGATGGAAGTAATGAAATGGTAAGATCAAAAAAATATTTGCCCGTAAAGTTGCTTATTGGGCTATAACTTTATATGATAATGTAATAAGATTGCCGTGTAGTGCCGGCTTAGAATGTCACTACTCCATTCTACCCACAGGTGTCGTAAGAGGTGACTTAGGTTATGGGGCTTTTACTTATTACTTATACAAGGTTTCCTTCCATCTTCTCCCCTATCAACTTCCAAATGTGGCTGAGGAGTTCCTAGCTCTAAAGCTCTGGCTACCCCTTTGTGACATTTATGGCCGTGAGTATATGTATGTATGTATGTCATAAGAGACAAATAAGAAAGCTCATAAATCATTTTACGAGAGAGTTAGTGTAATGTAGATACCTTTCTTCTATACGGCATTTAGGCAGATTGTGCCTGCTCTTCTCGGAATGTGACACTTTTTAGTGTGAGTAGTTGGCATTCATAGATTCACAAGACGGTATCACTTCAAAAATGCTTATAAGTAAAACATTTCAAAACAGTTACGTTAAGGATTATATTTTTAAAAATATTAATATAATGATATGATCAGCACTTAAAAAAAATGTATGAGAGTAAACTGGTGAAGGGTATATTATGTAGAGCCAATGCAGTAGGTAATGTCGTAATGTCGGTAGAGGACGACTGCGTAGGACTCATTTTGCATGTATGAAAAAATTTATGAATGTTGATGAAGTTCGAGAGACCAAGATAGTATAGGTGGCGTTCGATAGTATCTGCCAACATCAAAAGTAACTATGGTGTGAGTATATGTTTTTATGTATAGTATGTTTTATTGTTATTTCATTGCCTACCTTAGCTCACTTCCTTAATGTAAGGATGCCATTAGCTCAACCCACTCGTACAGTATTCAAAATGCCTGTGATAATAAAACTGAAATCTTATTCATATTTTGCAGGTGGTCCCAAGTGTGATACACAACCTTCTTGTGTCGGCATACAAAATGTTTAAGATGTTTATGGGTCCGTTTGTAAATATACCTGTAGAAGACTTATATCAAAAATGTGATAACTTTTTCCTTCCTGTGAGTATAAACTTATACACTCGCTGCAGCTTGCCTTTTAAAATCTATAGAAATGTACGTTAATCAATCAAAAAAATTATGTCTTACGCATATATGCTATTATTAATATTTATTATTTAAGTGCTTCTTTATAGCCAAGCTGTTATGATAACATAATTTTCCAATCCCTTCCATGATTTCGTTTTTTAAATAGAAATTTCTTATAAAAGTATTGGGACTCCTAAAGTGATTGTTGAGTGATTTAGCTAGAGAGCTATATCTAATTATCATTTGTCCTTCTTAAATAACCCTTGATTTTAAAATTCATCAGAAGCTGAGGAATTTTTTAATTCTGAATCTCTGACTTCCCCTTTTTTTAAAACCGTGAGTAGGCAGATTTTTTTTTTTAGATATTATGTATTTGCTTCATCTAAAATATTTTTTATATATTTTTTCCAGTACCTTTGCACCAAAAATATAGCAAACGAAGTGTCAGATGTAATACAAGGAGTCAGTTATTTGCCTTTGGATAAGAATTCATTCTTCAAAGTGCTCTGCTTCATTGATCTCATTGAAGTAAAGTATCCAGACTTCAAATGCGTTTCTTTTGTATACAATGATCAACTAGTCTGGTAAGTCGCTTGTGCCTTTTTTATATTATGAGCCACTTACATTTCATATCAATATAATAATATTATGAAGGCCTAAAACGAGCGTTATTTTATCGCGACTCTATCAGTTAGAATGAGATAAAAGTATACGATACTATGTATGTGCGAAAGAGATGGTCGTTTTATACCACTACTTCTTCACAGATCGCAAATCTTAACAGGTGCGTACTTACTGAGCGAGCCGCCTCGCGAGGCAGCCTCGGACGTTTGCCGCGGTACGCATGCCGCGCGAGACAGCCTCGGTTTGTACGAGTAGGTTGTCTTCCTCCCGCGGCAAGGCCGAGCCACAGTGAGGCTGAGGCACGCACGACGCTCAATTTTACTTGAACTTGAACAGAGAATAATCGAGGCAAAACACTAACGTCTTGAGTGAGCGCGGCAAACGTACCGAGGCGCTTTTGATCTTTGACAAAAACTGACAACGCTTGGCTCGGGCCGCGGCACGCTCGGGCGAGGCAGCGCGAGGTGGCTCGCTCAGTCGGTTCACACCTAACTGGTAAGGTGCTTCCTCATTGGGAGCATTCGCGAGTAATGTAACGTTACAGATTTGAACATTACATCAGTGAAGGAGGAGAACCAAGCATTACAATGCGCACCTTGTAATGATTTTTATGAATAATTGTATGAATTACACGCCAATGCTCGTCAGTCAGGGAGGTAATATTGTAATGTAATGCTCAAAGACGAATCTATAATGTGACAGTACCCATGAATGCTCCCGGAGAGGGAGCACCTTTATGTATATCCTTAAAACAAAATACAGCAAATATTTTTAACCTTAAAATCTACATATAATATGTTTTGTTTTCAGGAACAACCTAGCAAAAGAAGACATGCTAACCTTATACCAGTACATAGTAGAAGTAGTGTTGCCAGAGCAAATAACTAAAGAGATACAAGGTGGGGCTGTAGCGGCGGCCCAACGTCACGGACGGTATATAAGTCCTTCCGGTGGAATACGGACTAGTGAAGATATTAGTAATATTAGCAAAGTGTATTTGTCCGAAGAAGATGGGTCGGAGGCCAAACAGTATTATCTCATTATTTATAGGACGCTTAGTGCCACCCTCTGTTTTACTGTTGATGGTAAGTTTGACCTTTATTATTTTATTATATTTGCCTGTTGGGGTTGGTAGAGACTGTTGATCAACAATTTGTATGATTCTTATCTATACTAATATTATAAAGCTGAAGAGTTTGTTTGTTTGAACGCTAGGATCTCAGGAACTACCTAATCAAATTGAAAAATTCTTTTTGTGTTGGATAGTCCATTTATTGAGGAAGGTTTTAGGCTATATATCATCACGCTGCGACTAACAGGAGCAAACTATCAGCGAATAATGTTGCAAAAACGGGGATAATTATTCATACTAAGGCTTCCGTTGTGTGCGCTGCGTAAACGTTTTAAGTTACCCAAAAAAATTTATTAAAGAATTATTTCTCTTTAAATGATCTAAAAAAATGCCCGCGACAGTATATGTCTAACTTTTAAGTTTCACTTACTATAACCATTTTTATGGTAAATAAATTTGGTCGAATTTAATGCATAGTTGCCATAATGTTTTATCAACATAATATTAATCTTTATCCAAATAAATATGTTATTGATTGAGAGTATTTAATTGAGAACAAAATTGTCCTTGACATCACTTAATTTAAATAAACATCTTAGAAGATAATACAATTTTTAAATTACTCCGTAACAAAATTTACACGCGTGCATGAAGCGCAAGACAAGACGCTGTGCTGGCCGGCGAGCGAGGTCACCTGCGCGAGAAGTTTATGTTTAAGCCTTATCCTATTAATATTATAAATGTGAAAGTTTAGATTTTTGTGTGTTTGTAGCTAAATGAAGACTAATTCACAGAACGTATTTAAAATAAAATTTACAGGAAGCCAGATAATGATCCCAATTAACACAATAGGACACTTTTTATCCCAGAAAAATTAAGAGATCAATAAATTTTCTTAAAAAATTGTTAAACAGACTAAGAATCAATGCTCAGCCGAAACTATAATACTTATAAACTAAAAATTTATAAAGTGAAAAAAATTGTGACGACACTATGAAAAACACCTTTTTTCTCATCGCATGACAGAGACCCTCAACAGGTCAGTTAAATATTTCAGTTTGACGACGTGAAAGTCTACACTTTTGACAGTACGAAGTCTGTGGGGTCAGCTTGTATTTAATAAGACTTTCGCGATTGCACATTACAAATAAAACAACTATGGTCAATAGTTGTTTTCCACAGCTCCAGAGATAGTAATTCTTTATCCACTTTTGGAAGTTGAATGGGGTCCGTCCAACCGTCCAACTACATCGCCCAATAATCACTTAAAAAGTCTCAATTTTCTTTATATCTATTACAACGCCCACGGGAATATAAATACAAAAAAACAGAAGTTAGTTTAGTTAGATAGTGTTTTGGTATTTTGGATGTAAACTAGATGCAAAAAATGTAGTCCACGCGGACGTAGTCGCGGGCAAAAAGCTAGTTAGTAATAATCCCCACATGAGGTTTTCATGTCAAAAATATTCAAAATAATGTGCATATTAATAACAGCTGTTTAATTATTCGATGCATGACGGAGATATTGTATGGCATAAAAAAACAGACGAACTGAAAACTGCTCCCCTTTCTTTTGAAAACTTTCGGCTTTGTAAACCAAATAGCCTTCATATTACTTTTGCATGTATGAAAAGATTGATCAATGTACGGTCTAGGAGTATTGCTAAATTCTTACAAAGTGGCGGTTATAAGTTTTTGCCTACCCCAATGGGAACTGACGAAGTGATATATATATGTATGAGTGTTGGAAAAGTCTATCATGAGTTTACAGTCTGATCCGATTTAGAATATATTTTTGTAGCATCTACCTGCATTAAATCGTGCTATATGAGCCCAAGAAACAAAAATTGTTGTTATCAACATTTTGCATTATTTCAGCCACTATAAATCTGGAGTTAGAGACCCTTAGATCATTGGACGCATACATTGGACCGCAGCTATCCTCACTTGCCTCAGTGATCAGTGAAGAACATGTAGCAAGCGCGTTACAGAACGCAAATATATCTTCAGATGCCAAAGTTATATATTTCAATAGAATAAATCTGGCCTACAAAACTTTGGTAAGTCAATACATACACCTATCAAAATTATTTAGTTTATACTTGAAAGTTAAATTTATTTTTGATTATCTTAAGCGTTCAAATTTGTCTTAAATTACTTTAATGTTGCTTCGAAAGTGTTCGTAAAGTGAATAAGCAACATTTTAATTTAGTTTTAATACACAGCTAGACAATGTAGTTTTACATAAACGTTAATATTTAAAATAAATTTCTTTGTTTCAGATGTGTAATAAATTGATACCATCAACAGCAGTAAAACCTGAAGTATTAAGCATAATTTCCGAGATGCACAAAGATAAAAGAAAGTGAGTAGCAATATTATATTATGTAATATAATACTATAATAAGACTGTACCGGGGTCAAAACTGTACATTGAAGGAAAAAAAAATAAAAACCGGTGCTATATGTTTTATTTTAAATACTGAAGCCAAATTTGCTATATTTTAAAAAAAATCTGTTGTCTGTCTGTCTGTAGGTCATCAAGTTAATTCTACCGGACCGATCTTGACCAAATTTGCCATGAATGTAGGTTATACACCTGGCCAAAATATAGGATATCATTTATCCCGGATTTCGTAAGGGCACAGGACCATAAAAAGACCATGATTTACCGCGATGGGGTGAATAGACACGCTATGTTTAGCAATGTGGGGTGAATAGAAACATTCCATACGAAATCGTTACTAATGTATATATTGTATACTAGATGGCGCGATATGATGGATTGTAGTGGTTTTCTCATTCGCGGTATGATTTCTTATTTTCTTGGTTATAAATACTTCAGTTTAGACTAAACTTTCGTGACAGTTCGAAGACTGTCGGGTCAGCTAGTATAAACTAAGCAAGCTTTTAACTTAAGAAAACAAAAAAATCTTTGCGCAGATCAAGAAATAATCGGCTATTAATTATGTCTAAAAATATATTATAACGCTATCTCGTTCAGTTTTGTAGCTGTTGGTTTAAGGGCCTCCCCGCATTTTGCAGCTATTGCGCTCACTCTTACGTCAAATTTACTGAGAGTGACAGAGACAGAAAAACGCGCGCGCGGTTAAAATGTACTTTATTTAATTTTATAGAATTGCTATAATGTTTAAATGAAAAGTTAAACATCAAAATTATATAAAATGAGTTCACATGTATGTTATGCAAGTGGAGCCTATACGGTTTTATGAAAATATTGCATGTTGCAATACAATTTTTTGCATCACATATAACAACAAATTGTTAAAATATTAAACATAAAATTTTAAGACCATGAACTATTCACCAACATATATTTTATGCATGTCATATCAATATCGTCAAAACGCACTTTATAGAGTATGAAACCAATCAAAATCAACCTATTTTTCCGGGGAAACCCTTAAATACATATTTTTATTTCAGACTAAGTAACTATGGTGAGTTAATAATAAAAACTCCAGATGAGTATTGGATCACAGGGAAGATGTCTAACGAAAGAGAAATTTACGTGGTGATACAACAAAAAGGAGCTAATTTAAAAGTTATTGCAGGTATGATTCAAACTTTTTTCTATGGGTAGTACTTTGAAACCAAAAAGCTGAGCAAAATAATCTTTGCGACGCGCATAAAATTTATCGCCATTTTTCGGTAGTTATGACCCAAATAGTGGTTTTGTTTAACAGAAAGCTTTAACTCTGAATAAATTATGAGGTTATGCTACTTAAGCAGTAAGATAAATAAACGCATTCTTCACATGCCTGTTTTGCATATCACTCATAAAGGACTATAATTTTTAGACGCGACGCGAACAGCCAGATATTTTCATTATTTTGTGTTAAAACTTCATGTTTTGAGTTATTTTGTCAATGCGGATGCTAGTAAATTTTAGATCTGAATGGTCTCTCTGGGGATAGACTTGTCGAATTCTCAAGACTCAAAAATTCACGCCGTATACCCCTGTAGGGGTTGGCAGAGGCATTAATACTTCTGAATATCACGTGACGTTGTCACCTGGTGTTTCAAGAGTACCCATGCTTTGCTTGGACAGTGTACTCACGTGATAGGGGGGCAGGCCTTTGGTACGAATACACTGTCACATGACTAAGTAACTAATTCTTGATGATAATATTTTTGTATTGTTTTTCAGATCAAGTTAAACGAATATGCGAGGCTCAAATGAAAGGATTATTCTTTTACCCTATTTAAATATAACTAATTACTTTTTGTCTTCAAATAAGAGATGTATTTATAATTTGTTATGAATGTTAATGGAATGAAACTATTTGTACATAATAATAAAATATATTTGATTTAATTCATAAAATTTTTAATTACAATATCTTAACAATAAGTGAGTGCTAATCAGGGGAATCTTTGTTTGTATTTCTGTTCAAATATCTTTTGTAGATTTGCTTGATAAGTTTCTTATTCTCATGAGCCCATGACAACATAACAAATAGGAAGCATATAGCTCCAATGAAAATGTGGAGTATTATAGACTTTGGCAGAATATTAATTTCAGACACCTTACATATACAACCACCAACAAATAAAGTACACAGAAATATTTTACCAACATAAAGTCCTTCTAAGGGTTTGTAGTCTGTGTTTTTATATTTGGTGCTAATAAAATGTACACTGTGTAAGATTCTACTAAACATATTGATACAATTTGATATAATGAAACCGACAGGGCCAAACATGTATGTCAACATGTAGGATAACAACAAAAAACTGATGGAGAATAATACCATTAAATAATTATAACTATTTAACTGTGCACTGGTCATTGTAGCAAAAGCATAACATTCTGTTACACCATTAACAGCAAGAAGAACAATGGCCAGGCAGTGACTCTTTAAGAGCTGTACAGGCAAACCACTTTCTACAAATGCTTCTCCCCCATACAACAACAACAAAGTGTATGCATAGCTTTGTCCAAATACTAACACAACTAATCCTATTGAACTAACTGTTTTACACACTTGAGATAGTACTAGACAAGATTCTTGTACTTTCTGTTGCTCTTGCTTATGAAGAGGTAAATCTCTGTTCACCATCTGTGTGAAGTAAAAGTAGCTACTGTCCTCAATAGGTCTGAATATGAAACGAGCTGCTAAACTGCCCAAGTTATTGACTACATCATAAGTAGCTTGCTCTCTGAAAGTCATGACTGGACTCACTGACATAACATATTTCTCACCCTCCGTCAGCAGTTGCTTAACAACCCCTTGTTTAGCAAAACTAACAGTGAGCGTTGTTAATTTCTTATTAAAAGTTTCATTAAAAGTACCCATCCATTTAGGCAGAAACTCCTGAAGAGAGTTAAACTGAAAATCTTCCATATTATCATACAATTTATGCAATAGTGACTGAGGCAAATATTTTATTTTCAGTGCACCTTTAGCATACAATGGTTTGTTTTTTATATACCAATAAAAGAATATGTAGTAAGATACAGCTATTGTACCTATGCTGACTACTTGTGCCACTGAGAAAGCAATCAGAGCTAGTGACCTATCATATATGATTATTGATAGGAATATTAATGTTCTAGAGAAAATGTGTAGTGTATCCAAAGCAACTTTAAATTTAATGAAACAATAAACCTGTGCCACTAGTACCATATTGGCAGAACAAAGTTCTAACACACAAGAAAAGGCTATACTCCAGCAGCCAAATTGATACTGGAATGCATATTCTGGGTTTCCTAGAGGTAAAATATAAATCCAAATATAGACAAACAGTAAAGACAACACACAGCAAGTAGGAACAGACAGCCATATTTGGTTCATAATTTGGCTCCAACTTATACCATCCTTACGCCCCAGACAAGCTCTGTTGAATGGTTCACGACTCAGAAAAAGTAATGTGCTTTCTAGGAGCAGAAGCCTCACATTCATAATACCTAAAGCTTCATGGCCTACATTCCTGATAACCCAAGCGTTTATTATAAATGTAAATAATCGGAATAAAATTTGAAACAATATATTAAAAGAAGCATTCTCAACACTACTCATCAATAAATTTCGCCCCATTATTGTAACTAGTTACTCAAACATTTACAGTATTTCCTTCAGAATCTACTTTTGGTGACACTCTTTTTACAATATAAATTTTCTTATTTGATAAGCATATAGTGAACCAGTGGTCATCGTAAGCTATTGATATCTTCTTGAATGGCTCATTCGCACCAAACGCTAAAGGGTCAACACTGCAAAGAAAAACATAAAAAAAATATTAACTACTTACTTAACTTTATCTAAAAAAGTTATTTTTATTGTAGATTATGTTAATTATACTCACCCACAAGACAAAGTGATGAGATCAGTTATTATTGTAGCAACACGTTCGTCATTCTCTAAGTCGCCGCCAGATTCAAGGACAGCTCCGTCTTCTGTCAACACCAAATATCCGACTTGGTCTGGTATTTTTTCCATTATAACTGAAATGTTTTATAATTACTTAAAATAGTTCAGGGAGTAGGTGGCGACAAAACAAAACAGAAAAAAAATTGGATTATGTACCATTTCCCACACCATTTTTTTATTGACATTCACATGACATGACAATGACATGTTATGACAGAAGGAGCACAAAGCTTTTGTTCATAATTAATTTACGGCCCTGGTTTCCAGACCTTTAGACCCAACAGAGGACAAAGTCTCTCTGTATAGTTGGTGGACTAAGCATTTTTTAAACTCAGAATAAATCGATGGATAGACACAGATAACATTTATTTTATTTTTTTCTATTATGTTTTGATAGCATTACTTGCTGTGAAGTGTGTCTTTCGATATTATTATGAGGAATATCATGCCGATAAGGATTCAGAGTAGCGCCATGGAAAAAAAAACTATGAACGGACTGTAGTACTTACCTACAGATGGGAAACATGCAAAAGTCCAGTTCACCAAGTCAGCAACGTCGTCTAGTGTCACTTTTTTTGGCAAAGGAACAGCCAAATCAAAGTAGTTCCATATTTTTTTATTCTTTTGTACTCCTTTTAGATGAGATACATAATACATACATACATATACTCACGGCTACAGATCCCTAGAAGGGGTAGTGGTAGCCAGAGATAAGGAATTGAAAATTCCTCAGCCACTTTTGGAAATTTTAGTGGCAAAAAGATGGTAATATAAAAGTTGTTGGTGATGGGTCTCCAACCGCATCGCCCAAAAATCCTTCAAAAGCCCCAATACCGTTAGTTGCCTTTTACGTACACCCACCGGAAGAAATGGGGTAGTGCTATTCTAAGCCAACACTACACGGCATACATAATACAATATTAATCTATTCACAACTTAACTTATGAAAGTTGCTTAGGAATTTCTACATAGATTTTTTATATTTAACATAACTATATCACGTATACTGACGCCATTAGTTCTCATTGGATTAATATCAATCGCCACTTTGTACGATCCTCCTGAATCCTGACGAACCTCTTTAGCTTCGTATTTCGCTTCATATTTTTATTTATAGCCTGATATACCCTGAATGCAGTGATTTTGGCATAGTCCACCTCGCTGGCTTAGTGTACATTTATCACTCTTAATAAATAGTGAAGTATATTTTAAGGGCCACCAGCGAGGGTTGGAAGGTTAGGGATTTCGATCTACTATATGCTCAGTCAACCAAGCGGGTAAACTATTCAGTACATTCATGACTCACCGAATCTTCCACGCCACGATCATGTTGATCATTAACTTGGAAATACTTAGCCAAGTTCTGCGCTGCGTATATTAACATCTACTCCCGGAAACTATATATATATACAAAGTGGACAGTGGAATCCATATAATTTCGGTTGGTTAGTCTGGTATATGTGCTCAGTAGAGTTCGGTTGCTTTTATTTATCCCTAAATACAAACATAAATAACTGGAGTTTATAGCCTCGTGTTTTCCTTACCCACTTACGAATCTCGCTTTACACATGAGTAATAAAATAATGTACAGAGCCTTAGTGTGGTGGCCAAGGGCCACACTGGTAGAGTGTTAAGTAGAGCATTTGATTGTATCTGTCGACCATTACTTCTATCTAAACTTGCTTACTATGGAGTTGACTCTAAGGCAATAACTTGGTTTGATAGTTACCTTTCTAACCGGATTCAATCCGTTAAGTTGCAGTTAAGTAATGGTAAGCAAGTGGTATCAGAACCAAAAAATGTCTCGCACGGTGTTCCATAAGGATCAATATTGGGCCCTTTAGTATTTATTATATTTACTGCGGACTTGGCGAATTCTATCAGAAAAAGCCAATATTATTTTTATGCTGATGATGTACAGCTGTATATTTCTGTGACCCCTAACAGAAAAGAACAAGCAGTTCAAGCTTTAAATGATAATTTAAATTGTGTGTCTCAGTGGTGTGATAAGAATGCGTGTATGCGTGAATTTATTGTCTTGAAATTCTGGCTCAACAGAGTTAGAAACCAGGGCCGTAAAACATTTAGTGAAAAATAATTGTCGTTCTGTCTCTGTACCGAAGTCCGTGTTTTACGTGTATTTTATCGTTAAAAATATTCCTATTAGTCAAATTTAAAGGTAGGTGTGTTGTAATGTATTAAGCGAAATGATTAACAATTCTCTCTAACTCAAATTTCCACTCCATCTTGTAGATTGTCACATTTTAATTCTGTGTACTGGAACTAAGCAATATGGTAAATGCGTTGTTTATTTTACATTGCCCCCAGCTGACTCAACAAATCCAACCTTAGCGTAATCTAGGTGTAATTTGTACTAATTATACCCAAAAGATCGTAGTGAAATCTGAGTAAAAAGCCTTTCTATAATTGTTATAAATATAAATAACTTAAGGTCATCTGCAATCGCGCTACATTTTTTACCTATTTTATTTGAAAATAGATTTTTCAAAATGCTTTGACGAAGCCTGTTTATCAGATTCACAATGCATTTAAGCTTTTAGTTTCTTTTATGTCTTTACCCAATTGAATTCTCTAATCTCTGAGATTTTGTAAACTTTCTATCTCACTCCCAGAAAAAAGTACTCAGATACTGACTATTTGCTGTATTATTTATTACTAACTATTGTATTTTTGTCTATGAAAACAGATTGTTCTGTTCTGGTGTCCACAATGTAATTCTTAAATTTATATTTTCTTAGTTGACCTATTTTTTCATATAGGATAGGATAGTTATATATATGCGTAGGCGCAGTTAAAATATCAAGTTTATCATTAAAGAAGAAGAAGCATAAATACAACAAGATGTAAATATGAAAGGCCCACGCCTGTGCTTGTGAATATAGAAAATAAATATAAAATTGATTGTTAAAAAGGCAAAAAGTATGTTGAGTTTGAGTAGGTGTTACTTTCAGAGGAAATCCACTACTGAAGGTTTTTGGTTCAAATAAAACATACTTTAGAAGTGTACATGTTTGAATTTTTTATGCCAAAACCAATTAGAAAAATATAGGTAGTGTTGCCAGAAAATGGATATTTTTGCAATCAATAGTAGAATGCTAAAATGATCTTTAAGATTGATAATATTATTGATAGTATCAATGTCTCTTCTACTAAGCATACATTTACTTTTTTGAGCATTTTAAGTTTGAAATAAAGGTTTGAGTGTTTAAAATAAAAAGTATGCATACACTTTCACCAATCTATTTTTTTATAGAATATAGTCGTGTAGGATTTTCTAGAACTGATATGCTTTTTTTAGTAAAAGGTGGTCTGGAAAAAACCTATTGGACATTAATAAATGAGCTGGTTAGGTTTATCAAATTACCATTATTGTTTGTTACCCTAATGAGTATCAATTATGTGAGTTGTAATGATACAACCCATGATAATGTAGTTTTTTTGACATATTTTTTTTATTTAGATAGCCGCAATGTTAAGATTTCGCCCAAAACTGGGCTCTGAGAGAAGCAATGAGTGGAAGTGCTGTTGTTGCCTGCATGTCAGAACTGGCACCATCTTGCTTGGAACATGGCATTTGGTAAGAACTTTATATTTCAGTTCAAAAATAACTTAAATTTTTAAACTTGGGAGTTATGTATTCTGTTATTGTGATGTCATATATATAACTAGGCGACCTACGCAACTTATTATGGTATTATAAATTGTTCTATGATTTATACAAATTATCAATGTATGTTAAAAATATCAACATTACGAGTACATATCCTGTATATTAACCACTGTTATAACCAGCTCAAAACAAGTCAATAATTATTTTACCACAATATTCCATAAAAAACATATATAGGCAGAATATTAGCTTGGTGATGCACAATTTGCTCCAAAAATTAGTCAGTTTAATAAATTGATTTGATTTGATAATAATATTTTCAATCCCTTTTAGATGTTGCATCTCATAGCCTTGGGATTCTTAGCTGCCATAGTAAGAGACCCACAGTTAATTGAAGAGTTAGAGAAGGATTCTGCCCCAGATTGGAGTGACATAGGCTCGGCTCTGCCTACCCCTCTGTCTAATGTGGAACGTCCAGCAAGTTCATTCTCCTTGGCAAGCCCACAGAGAGACCACACTTTGGTGTACCGTGAGTATTCTCATATAATTTATTTATTCATTACTACATTTTCACTATATTTAACACTGGTTTGATATTTCCTGAGTGTTTAGCATACATATATTGCTTTAATCATGCCTACTCATGCTCTCAATTTATTTTATGTAGTATACATAGATATTCAGGCGTTTGTATCTGGCCATAGGGATTGTAGCTATAAAGAAATAACTGATAATGATGTGACATGTTAACATATTAACAATTATATTTTCATGAAAAAAAGCACCTGTATTATTGTGTTGAAGGAAAGTAAAGCCTAGCCGTTTCAAATATATACGACAAATATCCACATTAAATGCATGTTTGCTTGTCCAACGCGCATGGCTTATGCGGAACTAAATCATTAATCAAATTGTTATGTACAAAAAAAGGATGTTTAAAATTGCATCATGATGAGTTTATAATAAACTATGTAGCGAATGTCACTCAGAATAAATATTAATTTTAGTAGATTCAGAGATAATCTCCTGAAAACTTTATCCTTCCATGTCGTGCATACAGCATACTGTCCATACTACACTAAATATTATAAAGTTGGTAGCTCAGTAGGATAACGATTCCATTATGGGTCAATAGTTTTATCGTTCTATTTATCTCTGATGTCAGACATATACTTAGAAGATGGAAAGCAAAGCAGTTATGCCGGCAGTGTAGTCTTCAAGACAACAATCATAATTTCGTCGGTATTTCTTATAACATATATACTCACGGCTATAAATCCCTAGGAGGGGTAGCAAGAGCTAAGGAATTAGAAATTCCTCAGCCACGTTTGGAAGTTGCGTGGGGAAAAGATGGTAAAATAAAGGTTGTTGGTGATGGGTCTCCAACCGCATCGCCCAAAAATCCCTTAAAAAGCCCCAATACCATTAGTTGCCTCTTACGTACACCCACCGGAAGAAAAGGGGTAGTGCTATTCTAAGCCGACACTACACGGCAATTTTTTTTAACTCCTATTATATCATCTTTTTAAACTCTCGCGGTTTCTAGACATAATATATAATAATCGTTTATTATATAATGTCCTATTACATCAGTATCGGCGTCGCTTGCTCAATTCGAAGATTTGGGTTTTGACAAGAGTACCCATGGTGATATTCGAAAACTCCAACGATAGCTAAATCGTTGATTTACCTATCATTGTAATGTAGTATCGTTTAAAGTGACATGGTATGGTACAAATTAAATTATCTTAATAACCTTATTAATTTTACTTGGAGTTCGAATAAGAGAATGCCGTCTAGTGCCGGCTTAGGATGTCACTACCCCTTTCTACCACGGGTGTCGTTAGAGGCAACTAAGTGTGTAAGGATTTTTTACATGGTTTTTGGGCGATGTGGTCGGAGACCTATCACCGACGATACTATATTTCTACCATCTTCTCCCTTATCAATTTTAATGTGGCTGAAGAGTTTCTAGTTCTGAATCTCTGGCTACCCTTTTTTAGAATTTATGGCCGTGAGTATATGTATTTATGTATATTCGAAGAGATACAGGCGAAATCATTTTGGTCGTCTTGAAGAGTTGTCTTCTTGATAGACTATTCCTTTTGCGATTCTTTGCAGATACATACAGCGTGAATGTTTAAACTTTGTTATCAACTGGCCTGCCGAGACCTACTTGCATTATAAAATGACAGATAAACAATTTAACAGGAAAAATGAGTCGCATTGAATGCTGGTTTCGAAAATGTTATTGTTCTCAGAGCATGTTGATAGATAATAATGGAACATGCTGTGTCGGCCGTTCTGAACAATGTGTTATGAATAACATAATATTATTTCACTCAACACTTGTTACATACTAATTAAATGACATATCGACAATATTGCAATAAATTATCATACTTACTCATATTTCTGCAGACATGAATAAAGCTAGAAAAATTGTAAGAGTTACTTAAATGAAAGGGATAAAAAACTCCTTTTAATAACCACTATAAAAGTTATAATGTAAAAGGAAATTAATATGCATAAGTTACTTTCTTTTTGACTTTACCTTCTGATATCTATCATAATATCTAGCAGGCCTATAATTCACGGGTATTAACTTTGTAACTTAACGGGTCAAGGTTCTTGTTTCTAGTGACTTCTTAGATATACCAAAGTTGCTAATGGTGAGAAAACCTATATGGATGGTTAACGAGCATTCATACATTTTAGTAAACCTATAACCTATAGCTAGGGACAATACCCACGGATAGAAATGGGGTAGTGCTATTCAAAGCCACTACACAGCTATTATTACTACTTACTATCACTCTCTTTTTTATTATTTTTTAGCTGTGTAGTGTCGGCTTAGAATAGCACTACCCCATTTCTTCCGGTGGGTGTACGTAAGAGGCGACTAACGGACTTGGGGCTTTTTAGGAAGGAAAAAGGAGGAGGAGGGAGGAAAAATCCCTACCAATTGTGAACATAAAAGGTTCCAGAAAGTTGAAAAAGTACCTTAAACTTAAAAGAACTGTAAGAAATCTTGTAAAAAAACTTAATAAACTTAGGTGTAGTCAACATCATGAGATGAAGTTTAAGTTAAATAGGCTAGAACAACTATGTAGTGATTATGAACTTTCTCTAGACAGTAACAAAGTTAAACTAAGTCATGATAGTAATAGAATTATAGAGTTAGAAAAATCTCTTCAAGATATTACAGTAAACTATCATAATAGTCACTTAGAAATGCAAAGCTACATAGTAGGATTAGAAGAAATCATAGAGTTAAGTAATGAAAATATCAAAACAGTAGAAACACTATCTAGTTTTTGCACTAAGTGTGAAAGTGTAAGTACTGTCATAAATGATGTATCTCCTGAAAATAGAAATAATATGGTTCAGCCCACTTTTGCTTACAATAGAGATGTGTCGACTCAGAGGACTTTAGTCTTCTCCGATTCTCTTGGTGTTAACATTGGCCATCATTTAAACAAAGAATTAGACCAATGTATTTTAAATACTTGTATGCCCGGAGCAAGTTACTCTCAAATAATAAATACCATTTTAAAAGAACAATATGACTCCAATACTACTTTAGTTATTTTAATTGGTTCGAGTAATAAGGTGAATCCAAGTGACTTAAAGAAATCATTTGACAAATTGGTCAATTTAAATGTTAGAAAAATAATTATAAGTGACTTCCTATATTCCAAGCATCTTAGCTATAAGGTTAATACTAGGATTTATAAACTAAATATGTTACTATATAATTTGACCTTGGGATATAGGCAAAAAATTGTTAATTTTAATATAAATAATTATATTAAGAAACCATTATTGACTAAAAGTACCTTGAAAGTACCTGAACATTCTAAAAAACGTCTAGCTATGTTACTAGCTAGTAATATTGTATACAACAATGTTATTAATTTGAATAACATATCAATTTCATCTGACTTGGATGCAGTTATTAGTACATGTACTAATGTATCTGCAAATTTAGCTTTAAACTAGGTAGTAAGACAAAGGAAAAGGCATACATTTCACTAGTTCATCAGAACATACAGAGCCTTTCCTGCAAACTATTAGAATTAGAGTTATTCATTAATAAGTACAATGCCAAAATACTTTGTTTAACAGAACACTGGTTAAAAGCAGAACAAATGAATTTTAGTTTAAAGAATTACACAGTGGGCAGTTGTTTTAACAGAGAGTCCATAATGTGTGGGGGTAGTATGATACTATTATATGTAGACATTAAATTTAAAGAAAGAAAAGACATCTGTAGACTCTCTGTTGAACAACATGTAGAAATCTCATGCATTGAATTGAGCAAGTATATAATTTTGTGTGTATATCGCCCACCCAAAGGTAACTATGACATCTTTGAAGCAGCGATGGAAGATGCTTTGGGGATGGCTTCCCGCAGCTCCAGAGAGGTTGTAGTTTGTGGGGATTTCAATGTTGACTTGTTGGGTGAGGGTCTAGTAAAGGAGAGAATATTGACATTTTTTCAATCATTTAATCTTCTAAATGTATTTAATGAGCCAACCCGAATTACCTCGACCTCTGCAACATGTTTAGATAATATTTATTGCAATTGTGATTACTCCGGTCACTTCCTTTTTGATTGCATTACCTCAGACCACAAGGGTCAATTTATAAATTTAGAATTTACCATCGAAAAGAAAAAGTCAATAGTATGTAGACAGATAACTGAAAAAAAACTTAGCTTATTTGAAAATAATATTAGGTCTAGCATCAGCCCCCCAATGAGAAGCAGTGAATCATTAGAGAATTGTCTTTCATTCATCAATGAGCTAAAAACTGAATTCAACAAAATCTTTAAAACTAAGGTAATACTGTGTAATACAAAATGCTCTTTTGCTGAATGGGCCACCGCTGGAATTAGAATAAGTAGAGATCACCTATATAACATTTATAGAGAAAAGTCCTTTAACTTCAACCAAGATTTTATTATTTATGTCAGAAATTATTCAAAAATTTTCAAAAAAGTTTGTGGTGAAGCTAAATCTAGATGCATAAAACATAAAATTATGAATTCTTCTAACAAGAGTAAGACTGTCTGGAAAATAATTAACAGTGAAACTGGAAAACTAAAGTCCCCACATGATCTCAATTTATTATTAGATAATGAACTGATACAGTCAAAATCACAAATTGCTGACATTTTTGAAAATCATTTTATAAATACCCCCACTCAGACAACAGAGAAATTAAATTCATGTCCCCAGAAAGCTCTTGAGTTGTTGGAACAAAATGTTACCAAAACAACAGCACAGTTTTCTTTCAAGTATGTTGACAATAATGATATAATTAAAAATTTTAAAACTATTAATCTTAAAAAAACCGAAGACATAACAGGAATGTCAGTTTTCGTCATAAACAGAATAATAAATA
Organism: Bedellia somnulentella; assembly: GCA_963576735.1. NCBI lineage: Eukaryota > Metazoa > Arthropoda > Insecta > Lepidoptera > Bedelliidae > Bedellia > Bedellia somnulentella. Next base: position 10,561,169 of record OY755184.1, read on the forward strand.
TAATCGCTCCTCATTTAACGATACTTTTTAATAAATGTATAGATATAGGAGAATTTCCAGACTGTATGAAGTTAAGTAGGCTCATCCCACTACATAAATCAGGAGATAGTCAGGACTTTACCAATTATAGGCCTATTTCTATTTTGCCAGTTCTCAGTAAAGTTTTTGAGAAAATCATGTCCAACCAAATGCTTTCATATTTCAACAATCATAATATATTCCATGACGAGCAATATGGTTTCACCAAAGGTAGGTCTACTGTAGATGCAGGAGTGTCACTAATGAAACATATTTTTAATTCATGGGAAAACTCCCGGGATGCATTAGGTATATTTTGTGACCTCACAAAAGCTTTTGATTGTGTAAAAAAAGAAATAGCGTTGATTAAACTTAAATATTACGGTTTTGACGAGCAAGCACTGAAATTAATGGCATCATATCTTCATAAAAGAACTTTAAAGGTTGATATTAATGGAACCACGTCGGAAGGATCGGAAATAGAGATGGGCGTTCCTCAAGGTTCTATACTTGGCCCATTACTGTTTCTGATTTACATTAATGATTTACCATTTATGGTACAAAAGTATTCTGAGATAGTTATGTTTGCAGATGACACATCTTTAATATTTAATGTAGCGAGATCCTCTACATCTCTTGACGACGTAAATAAAGCTATCTCACTGGTATTGCATTGGTTTACTGTAAATAACCTGGTTCTAAATGCCAAAAAAACTAAATGTATTAAATTTACTTTACCGAATGTTAGGCAAGTTGATAACAATATTGTTATTGATAGTGAACAAGTAGAATTAGTGAAAGAAACAAAATTCCTAGGGATAATAATCGATTCTAAGTTGCAATGGGGACCCCATATACTAACACTTTCTAAAAGGCTGAGCTCAGCAGCGTATGCCGTGCGTAAGATTAGAGAAATAGCAGACGTAGAAACAGCTCGCATTGTGTATTTCAGTTATTTTCATAGTATTATGTCGTACGGTATTTTATTATGGGGTAAAGCGGCTGATGTTCATAAAGTTTTCGTCTTACAAAAGCGAGCTATCCGATCTATTTACATGTTGAGGTCGAGGTATTCGTTGCGCGAAAAATTTAAAGAAATTGGCATTTTAACTGTCCCTTGCCAATACATATTTGAGAATTTAATGTATGCCAAAAAGAATATAGGCCAATTTAGTAAAGTTAGTGATAGGCATACTGTTAACACTCGAAATAAGGACAAACTTCACGTACCGAAGTGGAGACTTAATAAAGTAAGTAACTCCTTTATGGGACTATCCCTGAAAATGTTCAACAAACTTCCTTCTGACATATTGGAATTGCCTGTGGCATCTTTTAAAAAGGCAATAAAAGCCATGCTTTTAAAGAAGTCTTACTACAGTGTTCAAGATTTTTTAAACGACAAGGACCCAACGCGCACATGACCGTGTCCGTAAAGCTATAAATCTTCCCTCGTTATTCCTAGGAATAATTGTCTGGTGAGGATTTTTCTTCTCACGTTATGTGATTGGTTTTTGTGATGGACAATTTATTTTAAATATGTCAAACTAGCGTTTGGTTTTGTCGCATAGAAAATCTTTTATAAAGTAAAAACATGTTAATAAACTGAAATTGTACAAACCATGTTTTGAAAAAATGAAAAAATGTGAATGTAAAGAGTTTCTTTGTTGCTTCTTCTCTTTACGAACACCTTCCGAAGCAACGGACTAATGATAAATTTAAAAAAAATTGACGTTCAAAAAATGTTAATTTTTAACTTAATTTTGAAAAATAAACTTTTTGACTTTTTTTTTTGACTTTTGACTTTTAAGGGATTTTTGGGCGATGCGGTTGGAGACCCATCACCAACAACCTTTGTACTACCATCTTTTCCCCACTTAACTTCCAAAAGTGGCTGAGGAATTTATTAGTTCTCAGCTCTGGCTACCCCTTTTAGGGATTTATAGCCGTATAGATTACATTCACATTTTATCATTTTGAAAAAATGATAAAATGTGAATGTAAAGAGTTGCTTTGTTGCTTCTTCTCTTTACGAACACCTTCCGAAGCAACGGATTAACGATTAATTTAAAACTTTGACGTTCAAAAAATGTTAGTATTTAACTTTATTTTGAAAAATATACTTTTTTTTTTTTTACTTTTTGTGAGTATATGTATGTATGTAATATTTCTCTTCTTATAGGCGTATCTAAGATTGAAGACGTAAAAATCTATTATGTTTGGAGAAAACGATTCGTATCACCTTCGAAACTGTAAATATTGATTTCTCAGTCACGACTGTTCATACGTGAGTTTATAGCTTTTTCCACGATATCGTCAAACTATTTACCGGACGACCTTGACGGATAAGGAAATGTGTTAGATATACGATATACTGTAACCTTTCCTCTTTTACATCGTGACATCATCGTAATTGCACTTTAAGTCAATTGTATTCTGATACTGTCTTGGTTTCCACTTGTACATACAGACATACATATACTCACGGCTATGAATCCCTAAAAGGGGTAGCCAGAGCTAAGGAATTAGAAATTACTTAGCCACTTTTAAAAAGGTGAGTGGTGAAAAGATGGTAAAAGAAAGGTTGTTGGTGATGGGTCTCCAACCGCATCGCCCAAAAATCCCTTAATAGCCCCAATACCGTTAGTCGCCTCTTACGTACACCCATCGGAAGAAATGGGGTTGTGCTAGTCTAAGCCGACACTACACGGCAACCACTTGTCTTTTCTTTTATTATATAAGTACATTGAGCTATTTGATGAATTTAGAATATTTTCAATGCAGCTATTTCTAACATTGCATTCATTATTTTAACGATGGATAGCCAGATCTTCAGAATGAGAAATTATTCTTCTTTAGTGTCTAACCTTTCTTAAGATTAATATTGCTAAACATAACAGGCAGTTTCCTATGCATTATAAAATTTAAATAGCTACTAACTGTGCCTACTTTCCTTAATGAAAAATCATTATTTATGGCGTTAATTTACGTTTAAAAATTTCAACTTTAAATACAAATATCAATTTCGTCTAATGTCGTTTAGTGTCAGTGTACAATTATTTTAGAGCTATTATAGCTCTCTGCCTTTCTATGCGACTAAACTCTAGATTTTTTAGATAATTGGGTAGCTGTGTAGTGTCGGCTTAGAATAGCACTACCCCGTTTCTTTCCGTAAGTGTACGTAAGAGGCGACCAAGGGTATTAGGGTCTTTTTAATGGATTGCTGGGCGATGTGGTTGGAAACCCATCACCAACAACCTTTATTTTACCATCTTTATTTTTCATCCTCACTTAACTTCAAAAAGTGGATGAGGAATTTCTAATTCCTTAGCTCTGGCTACCCCTTCTAGGGATTAATATCCGTGAGTATATGTATTGTTACGTACCGGGTTCTTAATTTGATAAATACCAGTCACACTTTCGTGCAATAAGGTGTAATTATATTTATTGACCAATAACGCACTTTACACAACACAACAAACACTATCGATAATTAACTATCGATACTCGCACTAATTAACAACACTAATTTACTCCGTTATAGTAACACTGTCCACACCGTTAAGCTTATTTCCGTAATCCGTATATCACTGCACTGTCGTATTTAATTTCTTCGCTCTGGTATTTCGCTTGTTCTCGCTTTAGTTCTTCGCACTCGAATCACTCCGTAGCACGCGTCGCTCTTTATATATGCCAAATCTCAAATACGCGAATATTACAGAAAGTTCTAGTACCACATTCTCGAAAAGTCGATATTCGAGAAACATCTAGTAATTCCTTTACTTATTAGAATACTAGTAACGCCATCTGTTATCTAGTAGTGGCAAATCCTGTCTCCTACTTGCGAACAGATGTCGTAACATTACCCCCTCCTTACATTAATACTCGTCCCGAGTATTATTGCTTCCATGGTACTTCGCAAGTCGATCGATGTGAACTATTTTCCAAGCCCCTCTAGGTTGGCGTTGAATTCTGTACGTTACATCGTTTATTCTAGTGACCACCTTGTACGGTCCTTCCCACCTATTTTGTAACTTAGGGGACTTCCCTTTCTGGCGAGTTGGATTGTGTAACCAGACGAGCATACCCTCTTCGAAACGCGGCGTGTTAGCTTTACGGTCATATCTGGTTTTCATCTTTTCACTAGCATGTAAACCATTTTCACGCACTAGGGAATGTACATCTTGCATTCTTTCCCTCAAATCGCTTACATATTCAGTTACACTCTGCGGCTCATCTGGTGACCCTCCTGTCAACAAATCTACAGGCAATCGTAGCTCTCTTCCGAAATTGACGAAAGCAGGTGTTTCCTTCGTGCTTTCGTGAACAGCTGACCGGTAAGACAGTAAAAATAATGGAATGTGTTTGTCCCAGTCCTTCTGATGTTTTTCAACCATCTTCGCCAACTGTCTCTCCAGTGTTTGGTTGAACCTCTCCACCATTCCATCTGACTGAGGATGATATGGCGTCGTCCTGGTTTTATGCATTCCAAGCAGTTTGCACACCTCTTGAAATACTTGTGACTCAAAATTTCTTCCCTGGTCAGAGTGTATCTCCAGGGGCACGCCAAATCGACAGATCACTTCCTCAACCAGTTTTGTAGCCACAGTTATTGCTTCTTGATTGGGTATGGCAAACACTTCAGGCCACTTAGTGAAGTAATCCATCACCACCATGAAATATTTATTTCCGGACTCTGATTGTGGAAACGGTCCAGCCACATCAACGGCAATCGTCCCCCAGGGAGCTCCCACATTGTACAACCGTAATCCCCCTCTACTCCGGGTCTGCGGACCTTTCACCGCGGCACACGTTGTACATTTCCGGCACCAGTCCTGTACGTCGTCCCTACAATGAAGCCAGTAAAACTTCGCACGAACCTTCTGCAACGTACGATTTACCCCAAGATGCCCGCCCGAAACACCGTCATGTGTTTCCCGCAGTACATCTTTAACCTTGGCTCTGGGCACGACCAATTGTAGGTGCTCTTCTTTACCGTTGGGTTTCTCCCACCTCCGGTACAGTAGACCATTGATCAGAACCAGGCTGTTCCATTGCGCCCAGTAAGCTTTCGTACTCACTCCTGTGGACGCTACTTCACTCCAAGCCGGTTGATCGTGTTTTTCCTTCTTCCATTTCATGATGGGTCTGAGGTTCTCATCTTCTTCTTGGGCCTTCTGCATAGCTTCTGTTTCCCATCCATCCAATGGACAAATTCGAGTCACTTTCACGACCTCCTCCTTCGACTCTTGCTTCCTACAATGTTTACAGTCTTCCGGACACGGTCTACGTGAAAGCGCGTCTGCATTGCCATGAGATTTACCACTACGGTGCTCGATAGAAAAGTCATACTCTTGTAGCTGTTCGATCCATCGAGCTACCTGTCCTTCCGGGTTTTTGAACTGGAGAAGCCATTTCAGTGCAGCATGATCAGTTCGAAGCTTGAACGGTCTCCCAATCAAATACTTGTAAAAATGCTGTAAGGTCTTCACTACAGCTAGAAGTTCCTTTCTCGTGACGCAGTAGTTTCTTTCCGCTTTAGATAGAGACTTGCTGAAATATCCGATCACAACTTCCTTGTCACCTTGGATCTGTGATAACACTCCACCAATAGCCATATTACTAGCATCGCTGTCAACGACGTACTGTCCCTCTGGCTGTGGATATCCAAGGATAGGTGTCTCGCAAAGCCTCTTCTTCAGCTCATTGAAAGATAACTCGCATTCATCATCCCAAGAGAAGGTTTTCTTATCTTCAGTCAACCGATGCAATGGTTTGGCGATCTCAGAAAACCCTTTTACAAAACGTCGATAGTACGAGCAAAGGCCGAGAAAAGCTCGCACGTCTGTTTTGTCCTTTGGCGTCGGCCATTTCTGCACAGCTTCCACCTTTTCCGGATCCGTCTGAATTCCTTCTCGGCTGATTACGTGTCCTAAATAGTTCACTGAAGTTCTAAACAGCCGGCACTTCTTCGGATTCAGTTTCAGGTTTGCTCCACGAATTTTCTGAAAGACTTGTTCCAGGTTCTTGAGATGGTCTTGGAAGCTTTTGCCTATTATGACCACGTCGTCGAGGTACACCAGGCAAGCCTCGCCAACCAATCCCGCCAACGCACACTCCATAAGCCTTTCAAAAGTAGCTGGCGCGTTGCAGAGACCGAAAGGCATGACGTTAAACTGCCACAAACCCTTTCCAGTTGAAAACGCAGTCTTCTCTTTATCAGTCGGATGTATTTCCACCTGCCAGTAGCCTGACTTGCAGTCCAGGGTTGAAAACCACTTCATGCCACTCAAAGTATCCAGAGTGTCATCTATTCTTGGCAAAGGATAGCTGTCCTTCTTTGTCACGTTGTTCAGTTGCCTGTAGTCAACACAAAACCGTGTGCTTCCATCTTTCTTCTTAACAAGAACCACTGGAGAACACCACGGACTGGAGGACGGACTAATGACCTTCTTCTTTTTCATGTCTTCGAGCAATTCTTCAACTTCTTTCTCCTTAGCGATTGGGATTCTCCTTGCTCTCTGTCTAATAGGTCTTTCGTCCCCTGTATCAATTCTGTGTTGCACTAAAGATGTTCTGCCTAAGTCCCCTTCTGCATTTGAGAAGATGTCAGCATATTTCACCAGCAACTGTTTAACCTTGATCCTCTCCAAGTAAGATAAGTCATCCTGGATCTCACTTAACAAGTCAGTTACAGTTGAATTATCGACTTTCACTTTGACTTTCCCATTTGGAGAATGACAGCTCCTCATCCAGACTACTTCTTCACACTGACCAACTACTTCACCCCGCTTAAGCTGTACATCTTCTTGGTCAAGGTTGACTACCTTCACTATTGCCGTCTTGTTGCTTGTAACCAAAGTTCTTGCTGTCAGAAATTTCCTTGGCCCGTTCTTCCCTGTCTCTTCAATCAACACACAACGATGCCTCTTCTTCTCGCTGTCTACAGGTAACATCACCGGAACCAACTTCTGAGAACGCGCAGGAATATTGATGGTTTTCAAGCATGTCACTTCACCGACGGGACCACCCAGTATAAAGATTTCTTCCTGGCCACACTTGAAAATTCCTCTCGTTATGTCAATCCGGCAGTTATATTTCTTCATAAAGTCCAGTCCTAGTATGCATTCATCCATTATCTCAGCCACAATGACTTGATGAGTATACGACGTCTCGCCAACCATCATCCTGACTGAGAGTTCACCAAGGACAGGTATTCGCTGGCCAGAGGCGGAGAGTAGCCGACACTTAGTATCTCTGCTATACTTGATATTCGCTGCTTTCACCAGTGCCGGATTGATCACCGTTCTAGACGCTCCAGTATCAAGGGTCATCTTACAGTCTTGATCATTGACACAGCCCAATATCACCAAACTGTTCCCGTTACAGGCTTGTGAGATGGTCATTGTCGGGGCTTTCTCCTCTCTAGCCAGCACCTGCCCCCCGGTCCTGGCTAATGCTCGTTTTGCGGCAGGAGCCTCTGCCTGCCTCTTTTCTTCCTTCCTCAGCGGGCAACTTAATCTCAAATGGCCCCTTTTCCCGCAGCCATAACAAATCGGTCCAGTACTCCTTCCGACGGGTGCTTTAATGACCTTGACGTCCTCATTTGCTTCCGCAATCTCACGAAGTCGATGAGTTTGGCGCGTATCCTGGCGGCAAGCTTCAACTTCTAGAGCGTTCGCCAAGGCATCCTTGAGAGACGTGTGGTGTTGAAGTCTCACCGCTGTTCTCACTTCGATATCTCTGATGCCGTCGACGAATGCTTGCACCAGGTTCATTTCCACCGTCTTCGGATCTACACTGGGATAGGCCTTGCGGACGAGCTTCTCGATTTCAAGGGCCCACTGCTGAAGTCCCTCTCCAGAACGCTGGACCCTATCACGCAGCTGAGCGCGGAACACGTGCTCTAGGTGTCGCTCTCCATAGCGAGACTCCAACGCATCCAGCAGGTCCTTGAAACCACCACTCGGAGTCGGCAGCGCCTCTATTACTGACAGTGCTTGACCTCGGAGCGCCACCGTCAGTGCAGTCAAACACTGTTCATCAGTCCAACCATTGGCAGCCGCAACAGTCTGGAACTGATGTCTATACGCCGACCAGGATGTTGTTCCGTCGTAGGGAGGAACCTTCACACGAGGACCATGGACAGCTACTACATTCTCACCGGAGACAACCTTGACCGGTCGTGATTCAAGCTGCAGAACCCTTTTCTCCATTCCGCGGAAGTCGGTCTTCATGTCATCGATATCTTTCTCAATAGTGGTTACCTGCTCCTTCATCTGCTCTACGTCTTTTTCCACAGTAACCACCCGACCACTGACTTCATTGACCGCAGTGAGAACTTGTGAGAACTTAGTTTGCTGTTCCTCGCGCAACTCACGAACTTCTTGTTTCACAACACCCTGTACCTCCGAATGTATGTTTTTTTTAACATCCTGTACCTCCGAATGTATGTTTTTCACAACATCCTGTATGCTTTGTTGTGCTTCACGCATGCTTTGAAACATTTCAACTATCATCGTCAAGTCAGTATTAGTTGCGGCCGCCGGCGCCGTTGATGTAGACGGCGCGTTAGTCACCGCGGACGTCTCCTCTGGAATGTCACTCCGAGGGTTCGTGACCGATGACCTCATTTCCGACAGCTGTTCACCCTCTGCGGCTTTCTGAGCGCGTGTCTTCACACCCTCTCTTCCGTCTTCCTTCGGCATAACTGGCATCTTCAAATCCACTTCTGTCACCAATTGTTACGTACCGGGTTCTTAATTTGATAAATACCAGTCACACTTTCGTGCAATAAGGTGTAATTATATTTATTGACCAATAACGCACTTTACACAACACAACAAACACTATCGATAATTAACTATCGATACTCGCACTAATTAACAACACTAATTTACTCCGTTATAGTAACACTGTCCACACCGTTAAGCTTATTTCCGTAATCCGTATATCACTGCACTGTCGTATTTAATTTCTTCGCTCTGGTATTTCGCTTGTTCTCGCTTTAGTTCTTCGCACTCGAATCACTCCGTAGCACGCGTCGCTCTTTATATATGCCAAATCTCAAATACGCGAATATTACAGAAAGTTCTAGTACCACATTCTCGAAAAGTCGATATTCGAGAAACATCTAGTAATTCCTTTACTTATTAGAATACTAGTAACGCCATCTGTTATCTAGTAGTGGCAAATCCTGTCTCCTACTTGCGAACAGATGTCGTAACAGTATGTATTGGGTAGAGCGATCGTATATTTATCCTCATATTTCCCTTATAACTGCTAAAAGTGCTTGATTGATGCACAATATATGCTGATAAATCGGTCTATGTATAATCGAACCGATAATAGCGGTCGGTATATGAATCTATGTCTGAATATCATTCATCAGACATAGAGCAGCGAAACGTTATCAAGTCATTCAATATTATGAAAACCTTTACGCTTCAGGAGTTTTAATGACAAAGTGGAATGCGTATATTAAAACATTTCTACGATAAATGTTCCATTTTAAAACGAATAGCTTTTATCTTAATGATATATATTATTTTCGGATCGTTTATTTTAATATCGATACTATCGAAAAAAACCAATCCATGTATCTTTATTTTTGTGGGAACGGATTGAAAACCATACGCATTTGAATCTCTTTCACTCCTCTGCATTACTAAATTTTAATGAAAAGTATATTCGTATTATGTAAAACTGGCACATAGCGCTGAGGCTGCTATCGAAATGTAGGGCAATTCAAAGAAATGTGTTAAGTTGCCGTGTAGTGTCGGCTTAGAATAACACTACCCCATTTCTACCCGTGGGTGATCGTAAGAGGCGACTAAGGGTATAGGGGCTTTTTAATTGATTTTTGGGCGATGTGGTTGGAGACCCGTCACCAAAAACATTTATTATTACCATCTTTCCCCCAATCAACTTCCAAAAGTGGCTGAGGAATTCCTCATTCCAAAGCTTTGGCTGGATTTATAGCCGTATATGTATGTATGTATGTATGTGTTAAGTTAATATTTATTTTGAGATCATACATTAGAATGTCTTCTTGATTTCAATCAGATAATGTGCAATCATTGTAAATGTCTTTCTTCAACAGAAAGTTTCGTTATTTCTCTGCTTTATAATTTTTCTACAATATTTTCTGTATTATAACGTGTAAAACGTGATAGTTGTTTTTTCACGCTTACTCTTTATGGGTGGCAAAATCATAGTAGTTTGATTATGTATAAAATATATATAATACATTATAAAACTTTACTGTAAAACCTACCTACCTATTGGTGGCAGGAAAATCCAAAAAATAAAGCCAGCAGATTTTCAAAAGACGTATTTAAATTTACTAAGTCATTTTTGGATGTTCAGTAGGGGAATGCTTTTAAAATAAAAGATGGTTATCGCCAGCCATATCGCCCAACTATCACTTCGCCCCAAAACCCAGGCCTCTGATGACACTCGCGTGTAGTAATGCAATTATGGTCGAACGTCCATTCTTATTTACCTCTAACCACCATAAATGAACGTTTATATGCTCTTCCCTAGATGACGTGGACACTGGTGCCTTGGTGACGGTATGCACGCTGGCAATTACCCTGATGCTGATCTACGGCGCGTCGCGAGGCAAGCCGTCGCATCTGCTGCCCTTCTTCTGTATGCAGATATTTGATTTCGCTATCACTGTGTAAGTTGTCAAATAGAGAAGTTTGAAAGTTGGGATGGTGATTGAAGAGTTTTGTGGTTATTCCAATCTCAATTTATGAAACTCATCTTGAAAGGATGTTGAACAGAAAACAGACAATGTCACAACCCACCTGTTAACTTATTTATTTACTAGCTGACCCGACAGACTTTGTACTGTAAAGGAGGATGGGCACAAATGTATGGCACCTGGTCCCAGCACCAATCAGGATGAGTAATACATCGTTGGAAAGGTTAGTTTTGTACAATAAAAATAACTAAAGCGCTTGTCCTAAATTGCTGCTGTTTTTGAGAAAGGTTACTTTAAAAGTTTTTTTTTGACAAGACTGTTCGTCATGTTTGTTTCAATGTTTTGATACATTTTCGATTTAATTATGACAATTTATTGCAAACTCTGGCAGTTTTTACAGTGTCGCTTCAGCATTGAGATGTTTTAAGTATAACATAATTACTAAGTTACACCAGAAACATGAATTATCATAATTTCATATAATTATCGAAATCAAGATTTTCAAAAAACTGCATCAAAATCGGCAGCTCTAAAAAGATTTCTCCCATAGTCTTTCTTTTTCTACACTAACAGGGCTTTGAATGATATATGATTCAACTTGATTTATGCCTTTGGAAAAACCTAAAAGCAACGATTCTTTCAAAGCACGCTGATCCCGACTTGCCAGACCACTTTGACGATCCTGATGAGATAAACAAACATTTCCTTAATGTGCCCGGAAGTAACACTGCTGACCAATCATTAATGACATTTTATAAATCACATAGACACGGTAACACGACATTTAGTTTAAGGAAAGTGACATCGGAATCAATTAAACGGATAATAAATACTCTTAAAACAGACGCTCAAGGTGTTGATAGAATATCGCTCTCGATGATCATCATGACATTGCCACACACAATTGAAGTTATTACACATATTATAAATCGATCAATAAATGACCATTCTTTCCCCGATTCATGGAAAACTGCTCTAATACGCCCTATTCCTAAAAAATCCAATCCAGAATCGGCTTCTGACTTGCGACCTATTAGCTTATTACCCTGCCTATCCAAAATTCTTGAAAAGGTGGTATGCGAACAGCTCACACAATATGTTGAAAAGAACAATATTCTTCCCGTTTTCCAATCTGGCTTTCGTAGTAATCATAGCACATCAACGGCGTTGATAGATGTTGTCGATAATATACTGTACGCCCAAGATCGGAGTGAAGCAACTATTCTTCTTCTACTCGATTTTACACGTGCATTTGATGGCATGAATAAGCCTTTATTGCTCTCCAAATTAGAATATTATGGGTTTGATCCGCAAACAATAAAATGGTTTAGCAGTTATCTCACTTCACGATATCAGATTGTCGAAATGTTCAAAAGAGACGGTAAAGTAAAATGCTCTCAAAGTTATCCCGTTCCAAGGGGCGCGCCACAAGGATCCAACTTGGCTCCAATACTATTTATCCTGTATACAGCCGATATAACGAAATGCATAAATAATTGTCAATATCATATGTTCGCAGACGATTTACAGCTTTATATGTCAAAAAAATGTAATCATACTGAGGATGCAGTGAGGTTGGTAAACGAAGATCTTAATAACATCAAAGATTGGTCTACAAAAAATTCATTGGTCCTTAATCCCACTAAATCAAAATACATGATACTCGGAACTAGACAGCAGCAACAGACCTTTAATGAAAGCGGTCCGATTGTCAAAATTGGTGAAGTAGGAATAGAAAGAGTGGATGAGGCACGTAATTTAGGACTTCTCTTTGATAGCCAATTAAAATTTGAGAACCATCTCGTTAAAGTTGTCGCTAACTGCTTTTTTAGGCTAAAGGTTTTATATAAGATACGTAATTACTTGTCCGTCGATATTCGTATAACTCTCTGCGAATCACTTGTGTTAAGCAAGCTTAACTATGGGGACGTGGTATATGGCCCTTGTCTGTTGGCTCGCACACGTGCACTTATCCAACGTGTTCAAAATGCATGTGCGCGGTACTGCTTCAGTATACCTGCTCGTACGCATGTCACGCCCTACCTTAACACGAATAAACTATTAAACCTTGAGTCTAGAAGAAAACTTCACCTGGCTACTCTCATGTTTGATGTAATTAAAAATAAAAAACCTGCATATCTATATGAAAAGCTAGTATGGTCCAGGACGGTATCCCAATATCAGACGAGAGGTCACTCATATCTGCTCGTGATACCAAAGCATCGCACTACTGCGTTTCGGGGAAGCTTTCGATTCGCAGCTTCAAAGTGTTGGAACGATTTACCACCACCATTACGCGATCTCAACTCTGTTAACACTTTTAAATTTAAACTTAAACGATTATTATTATCACTTCAATCTTTACTATAGTTGTACCTCATATCATATAATATAGCACCTACCTATTATAAATTTAAATTCCCATTTTATTTTATTTTTTATATATATACACAAAATATAATCGTCACATTTTATTATAATTTTTATTTCATTACTATAATATATTTAATATTTTCACGAGTATCTTTTGCTATTTTTGAAATGGAACAGAATTTGGTTTTATTTTATGTGGTTGATGGAAGGGTGTCGTTTGTGCAAGGCGGAGATATTGCTGAGTTATTTATTTATAATACTTAACAATTGTGCTTTTATGTTTGATGTTTGAACCAATTTCCATTCTTACCTAATTATTTTTGTGTCCTTATGTATTTGGACTGTATGAATGTTAACGGTAAATGTTTGTTTTTTATTTGTATAAATATATACGCTACATAGAGCATCATGTTTTTAATGTTGTCAGACTAACTGGTGCTGGCTGAAAACCAGCGTGCAGCAGCTGACGTGTCCTGCGAGACACGCGGCTGAGGCACATATGCTGAGCCAGAACCAATTTGGCAATATGATATTTGTATGATTTTTTATTGTAATTTTTATTTTGTTTTTGCCAAATAAATTATTTTTCTTCTTCTTCTTCTTCTATTTAGAGACATTCAACATGGGGACCAAAATGCCCATCCTCCTTTGCTTATGCCAAACTTTAGGCGTTTTTCCGGTACTCTGAGTTCAATCAGGCGTGAATATTTTTTTGGTCAAGTTTTTCCAAGATATTCTATGTCCTAATTGGGGTCATTATCTAGCATTTTTCTAAATTTCATTCATGTACATTCTGTAATTGAGAAGCCTTTTCACCTCAAACACACACACATCCAAACATCTAAACTTTCAGATTTATAATATTGATAGGATTTATTCATCATAATTTACAAACACCATTACAGACACTAGTGCGATGTTTACTAACAAAATAAGAAAAAAATGTACTACTTATTGTAACATACGAATTTAAACAATCTTTCTGTGAACGGCTTCAATTGATGTTAATCTACGGCCTTCCTTAAGTTTTTCCCATCTATAAATGCGCTCTCATCTTGAAAAGATATGACATACATACATACTTACTTATACTCACGGCTGTAAATTTCTAGAAGGGGTAGCCAGAGCTGAGGAATTAGCATTTCCTCAGCCGCTTTTGGAAGTTGCTTGGGAAAAGATGGTAAAAAAAGGTGGTTGGTGATGGGTTTCCAACCGCATCGCCCAAAAATCCCTTAGAAGGCACCAATACTGTTAGTGGCCTCTTACGTACACCCACCGGAAGAAATGGGGTAGTGCTATTCTAAGCCGACACTACACAGCAAAACATGAAAAGATTTTGAGCGAACAATACACACTAAAACATACCTATTAACTACGCGTGGCTACAATTGATGTTGATAAATCAATTAATTTTCATCCAGTCTGACGGCGACCGGGTACGTGTGCTACCTGCGCTCCATCCACCGGCTCGTGGCGGAGTCCCGGCACGTGCCGTGGCGCGCCGAGCTGCTGCGGCTGCCCGCGCCCGCGCTGGCCGCGCTGCTGCTGGCCGCCTTCCTGCTCGCCACGCTCTTTAAGGTGCCCGCTTTGTTATATTGTGATACGTTTAGTGCCAGTGTACATACATACATATACATACATATACTCACGGCTACAAATCCGTAGAAGGGGTAGCCAGAGCTAAGATATGAGAAATTCCTCATACACTTTTGGAGGTTGCGTGGGGAAAAAGATGTTAAAATAAAGGTTGTTAGTGATGGGTCTCCAACCGCATCGCCCAAAAATCCTTTAAAGATCCCAATACCGTTAGTCGTCTTTTACGTACACCCACCGGAAGAAATGGGGTAGTGCTTTTCTAAGCCGACACAACACAGCGTAATAACGACAAATACGTGGATACATGCGCTCTATACACTTGCCACGCTGTTAAAGGTCTAACATTTGTTATACGCCATAGGGAGCGTACGTAACCAAGTAGAGAGAAAAAAATACTATCCTTACTATCACTAAACTTACCACACTGTATAATGTTATTAACATTTATTATACGCATATAATAATGCCAGTGTAATTGCGACAAATACGTGTGCTACTAGCCGCTTTCCTGCTCGCCACGCTCTTTAAGGTACCGACTTTGTTATATTGTGATACGTATAGTGCAGTGTAATGGTGATAAATACGTGTGCTACCTTGCTCGCCAGGCTCTAAGAACGTTTATAATACCTACACTATGAAGGGTAGAAACCAGGAGGACTATCTCTGGAATAGAAAGGTGTCCGCTTAATAGCTTGATGAATTAGGGGCGCCACTGTAGCAAAAGTGTAAATTTTAAAAGAGGCTGCTGTAAGAATGTAATTTTACTTCCTGCTGGCCAAGCTGTTAAAAGTAACTAACATTTACTAGGTGTAGCCCATGAATCATTGCATTTAATAACATGGGAAATTTTGAAGTGTGATTATTTATCGCTCCGTGATAAGTTCGATGTGAAACGTTATTGTCTCAAAACCTTGTGGGGTGACCATCGTTCAAAACTTGGTCCTGATCGGTTCTATGGTTTAGGAGGAGTTCCCTGACAAGGAAAATACAAACACAGTGGAACATGGAGCTTCGTTCCAATGTTACGCACATAATGGTGCCAGTTTAATAGCGAAGCCCACATGGATACCTGCGCTCTATCATCCAATAATTAAAACATGTAACTGAAATTACACTACCGAATAAAAGTTCTATTTACAATATGTTACTGGAAAAACTTGTGTTGGGGAATCTGCGAAAAGTACCAGCCGCCTTGTTAAAACCTAGCCTAGCCGTAAAGTTCCGTATTTTAAAATATTTCTGGCATATATTCGCGAGGTATGAGTTACAGTATTCACAGAAAGTGAGACATGCTAAATGAACTACATCTGGTGGAATCGTAACCTAATCCTTATCAATAAGATATCTTACATTTACAATAAAAAAAAATTCAATCTGTATTTATTCAACTTAACGATCATTCTTTACAGGCCTACTGCATCAGCGTAGTATGGCGCTGCTACAAATACCTGACAATGCGCGAGCACGCCATCCAATGCCTGACTCCATTCGTGACCGAGCTGCGTACAAACGTGGCTGCCACTCCGGCCCCCTCCCCCGCCCCCGCGTACGCCACGTTGCTGCCCGCGTATGAGGAAGCTGTGAAACTGTCGCCGCCACCGTCGTACAGGGCTGCCACGCGGATGGCGGCTAATGAGCCCAGTGTCGTTGTTAGTGTGAGTATTTTTTTAATACATAATTTAGTTTTATGTGGATTAGTTTCTTTTTCGAAGTCATAATAAGTCTTTCTTTATTTGTAAAAGATGTTATTTTACATACTTGCCTTCAGATAAGATAACCCGCAGATATAAAAAAAGATAGTTTGACTATGAAGATGTTGTGTGTTTTTTTCTGAAACTATATTTTGGAGTTTATTTATTTATTTATTATAGTCGTGGACGGTGAGGGATATTTCCATGAAAAAACTCACATTTGTTGGTATTCTAAGACATCGTCTCATGATGCTCCAAAGTACCTGTGCCGGGTTATTCTTATCTGCCACCATACAGCTGCGCCCCAAAGGTGTCTACACATTGACCTCTACATATTGGATGTCTGTTAGACCACTCGTTTCCGCGTAGACACCTTACAGACAGGAATAACCGCCTCTGACAATTCTTTGGGGATATAATACAAAAACGTTATGTAAATTTTGATTGCTACCCCATTTCTTCCGGTGGGGGTGTACGTAAGAGGAGACTAACGGTATTGGGGCTTTTGAGAGACTTTTGGGCGATGCGGTTGGAGACCCATCACCAATAATCGTTATTTTACCATCTTTACCCCACTCAGCTTTCCAAAAGTGGCTGAGGAGTTTCTAATTCCTTAGCTCTGGCTACCCCTTTTAGGGATTTACAGCCGTGAGTATATGTATGTATGTATGTAATTTTAGTAGCTTTTAGTAGATATTACTTAACCCTTTATAAGGCAGAGGGCATATAGCGACCACCATAATTTCAACCTTACCTAGCTTCAAATAGAAGTGAAATACAATGAATTTTTGATCATACCTGGCCTGATAAAGGGTTAAAGTCAACCAAGATAGCTCAGTGGTTAGAACATACGCTTACAATGCAGAGAGGCGTCGTTTCAAACCCAGAGTTAGAATGTGTCTTTTCTAAACTTGTATGTGTGGTTAATTTATCATGATTGTTAACGGAGAGGGAAAACATCGTGAGCATACCGACATTACTAAGTTGTACTTAGTCATGTGACAAAGTTTTCGTTGAAAAACGGCGATAGACCTGCCTCCTATCAAGTGGATACACTGTATAAGCCAAATGAGGGTACTCTGAACACCAGGTGACAATGTCACGTGATGTTGAGAAGCACAAGTGGAAGTTAGAGTTTTTTGAGTTGAGTTGAAATGTTACTTATAGTAGCTTAAATATGTATGTTGAAATGATCTCTCCATAGCTGATTCACATTGCATTCGCAGATATATTTTTTATTTCTTAAATGCGCAAACCTTAACCTTTACACATGTTTTTAATAAGTAATTAAAGATATTACTACCCTACTTACCCCTTTATTTGCAGGGTGAACAACCCCCGCCGCCGCCAGCCGCCACAGTGGTGGTAGTACCCCAATCTGGAGCCCCCGCCACAGTCTAAATACCATTTACGCGATCTTCTGTACATACAACCTACACTTACCACTTCTAGAGCTCATTCATTACATACTACATTGAAATTATTAAAAATTTTGGGTAATTTTAGATATTTTGTTTTTGTTAGGGCTGACAATCACTAACAAATATTTCTGCTTCTAAAAAGCTTTTAAGACCTTCTTTTATAGTTTCGCTTTTCTTATATAATTAAATACTTTTTAAAACCTACCTATCTGATTTATCTTTAATTGTTAATCAGCAATTCAGCACATAAATATGAGATTACATTAATTCCTATCTTTCATCCAAATCTATGAAATACATTAAATTTTCTGTTAAATTGGTCTTACTTTGGATGTAATTAAACAAAATTCTTACTTTAAAAATGAGTGTTTTTTTTAATTATAATGTGTCCCAACTAATGCATTTTCAATATATTGTTAATGACAAATTATACTTTTACTTTGTGTGTGAATCATGTTTTATATTTCTATTTGTATTGATAAGGACAATTTTTAATATCTCGATGTTTTTCCTTTATTGTATCTGTTTTAAGATGTAGCACGCGATGAGTTTTTCCTATTAATAAAAGTTTTTAAATGATATTTTTTGTCTAGAATTGTACTTCTTTTATTAATCTATAGTATTTTGCGTCATAAGAAGTTAATGCGCAAAAAATCATTTATTCTATTTGTTGGTTTTGGCAAAGTTAAGTTTTGGTTATAGCTTATTTATATTATTTACTGTTTCAATCACCGACAGTTTTTTTCAAAATCAGTTTTTTTAAATTATAATAGTATTTTATTAATGTTGATGTATATTTACTATGACATAGTGTGTGCCATTCTGGGTCTATTTTGTTTCGTCGGGTGCCTAGGAATATTGTTTGATTTTATTTTGATTATATTAAAGGTTATTAAAATACATTCCTTTAGTAAATTATTAATGGTAATATAAGTAAAGCTATTACGAAAAGTTTTATTAAAGTCGCATATCATTGTGGTGTTTGTATAAATGTTTTAGTAGTATTTAACGAAATCCTATCGTATTTTTTTATAAGAGCTATCTCCCGTCCTTATGTCGGGTGCAAATAAATTTATAACGTGTCTACGTGTTACATGCTACTTGGTTTTAAAATAAACTATTTATTAATAGCTTTTGTAGGAAAAAGCATAAAATTTAACGAATAATAAAAACACTTAATAAAAATGCATCGATGTATCGGAGATCCTAATTTAAATTATTATACTAACGATACTCTTAAATTTTATGTGAATTTGGCTAAGATAGTAATGTTACTAAAACAAAGTAGTTTCAAATGGCCTAACCCCTTAAAACGAATGGATGTAGATTTAAAATGTGTAAAAAAACGCAAAATATGATTACATCTGTCTGAAACATATGTTTTCATTTATTTAAGTGCTTTAATCAACTTTAAAACAAGTAAATGTACTTAACATACGTTGCAACTTTAGTAGGCTTTTGAAACCGTAAGCATTCAGTATTTTAATTGGTGTGTGTTTAAATTTGAAGTCAATGTAAGTAGATACAAATAATTAATACGAATATCGATGTTTAGAATAGTATTGACAAACTCTTGGAATCTGAATTAAATATTACTAAGAAAATGTTGTTTTATTTCATGATTTCCGCCCCGGCTTAGTGTTATAAGATCACTCCTTATGACATTTAGCGTGGTACATTTAGGGTACTATGTTACTTCTTAAGATTTAGTGGTTTCAGAGACTGTAAATTACAATGAAAAGGTGCTCCCTCACCAGCCCGGGTAGCATGAGTTGTCATCTGAGAAGTGAGAGCCATGTCAGAAAGCATCTCAGTTAGCCAACCTATGTCATTTTTGCGAGCATGAGCGTCAATATGACAGACGGATGAGATCTGAGAGCCCTGTCACCGAATCGATAGAGCATTGTTGCCATCATTGGTCTGTGAATATTTTTTCTCTATTTTATTCGATCTTTTTGAACCAAAATAGTAGCTAAATCTGTCATATTTCACTTATTTTACGTCAAATATTGACATTTTGTAACCAAACAACGTAAACAAACATAAATATTTAATTTCTCAATACAAGTTTCCAAATTTTCAATTTAAATCAAAAGTTTTAATATTACAAGTTTAGTTTGTAGGGAATGTCCGACTAAACTTCCTTACAATGATAGGGGAATCATAAAATATTTAGTAAGTAATTAAGTTTTATTATTCTATATAACTATTATTTAACTAGAAAGTGAGCAGCATACTTTTAATGATTTGTATTGTCTTTTGTTTGCAGATATAGCACACTTATATAAGTGTTTGACGAGAAAATTGAAGAAATGCTGTGCTGCCTATGGCACATATTGCCTATAACATCTTAGTTCCATCCCGCCAGTCCATTCCCAGATTCCCATTTGCCAGTTCCATCCCGCAGATGGGCATTATTTAACTTAACAACCTTCACTACATTTCAATTTCAACAATATCCTATATTCCCAAAAGCTAGTGAAACTCTGATGTATGGAAATAGTCTTGTTGAATGCTCCTGTTTATTCAGAATTTGAGTGCATCCATACTTAAAGAGCATTCTTATTACTGCAATGTGAATAAACAAGCTGTAGTGTTTCTAAAGGAAAAAGTGATGTTAATAGAATAAAAATGTGAAGTACAGATGAGTTTGTGAACAGAAACTATGATGTTGAGCGGTTGTATAAAAGTGTTTCTTCAATAAATAAAGTTAACTCCACAAAATGTGTTTTACTAGCAAATAAAGCCCATTCATAGGCAGATTTTACTTTTACACTTGAGATGAGATTTCAGTTGTAAAATGTGCATGCATATATTCTACTATACATTATTTCCCATTGCAGTAGGCAGAGAATATTAATTGCCTCATCAATAAACTTACACATACAACCATTATTCCCACCTATGTATCTCTTTTGTTACTTAATTTGTATCCATCTGCTCTATTTGCCCAAAATAAAATAAAATAACATTGCTTTTTCTATGTATTCAACTTATCCCCAGGCGTTGTATGATTCAACACCAAACATGCCATGATTATCATTTTATTCTAAATGGTCTGCAGAGTTCTGCTATGAGTTGGGTATTGGAAAATGTGGATTTACTTGCAATGAAGGGGATTAAAACAAGTGGTTTTCATTAATAGTTAGGCAATTTTATTGATAATTAATTAAAAACTGTTACATATTGCTGATTTTTTTAATTTCATTAGACTCCTTCCAAGTCACTAAATTGTTCTCCAGAATCTTTGTATTAAATCAATATGTTTTACTGAAAATAAGAAAAGAACATGAGCATTATATTCATATTTAGTCATTTCAATATGCTAGTAAGGTGACTACTAAATTTGTTTTATAATGTTACACAAAGTACATGCACCTGCATTTAAACAACTTTTGTAGCATTATGTGTGTCGGTAGATAAAGAGGTAACAAAATTATGCCATCACCATTCTTTACATTCCTAGCCACACTAAGACAGCAAGCAGACTATTGTCTACTCACACTATCCAGACTTTGCCTGTGCCTGTTGATGCAAGCATATGCTATGAGCTCGGGTGTCTTTTATGATGATAATGATAATTTAAGACTACAAACCCTACATAACAAACAATAATGAATAGAAATCTATTTTACATGCATTGTATTGAACCTCTGAAACATACCATAAGTTAAGAAACTGTTCTTAATAGTTATTTTAAAGAAGATCAATGAAATTCATTGATTTTTTCAACTGCATCAGAAAATTGGACGTATGACATGGATTAAGGCTGCAGAATTTGTATCCTCATGCCTAGTGCATTGCTGGTTATAAAAGCCAAACATATTTTAATGAATTTAAAACTTAATACCCAAGCACTAGTTGTAGATTACACTTAATTTAGTTAAAATTTACAATTCAAATGATATCATGTGGAATTATTAAATCCTGTATGTATCCTTATGTGAAACTATACCCTGAGGCTTTTCATAGGTCACAAGCTATCGTAGAGGTCCTCGGAAATCGTCATGAGATACATATATGTTTCATAGGACTTGTTTGCGGCAAACTTTCACCCGGATGAGTATCATATCCATTTTTCGTTTTTTTTCCATTCAAAACAAATCTAAGTGATGTAGTCGCTTTGCTATCACACTTTTACACTAAGAACTACACAAAACAGTTAAAAAAAGCTGCAAAACAGCACTCATATTTTGATAAGTAATCTTTCTCACTGGCTCTCGCGCTCAATTTTGGCATCGACATAAATTTGATATAAAATGACAAACATCTCAGTTTATGTCGCTGTCACGCCGCTCATGCTCGCACATGTGACTCGGCGTTGCGATGTCAAAGCGAGTCACTAGCGCTCTCACATCTCAGATGCCTCATGCTCGGGCGTGCGAGAAACGGTCAAATATGGCGGCCAATTCGCCCTTGAACGGTGACATAGCCCTATCTCAGAGGCTCTCACACGCCTCATGCTACCCCGGCAGGAGCGGATGCGTGAATACGTGTACTGTAACATTACAGATTCGTCTTTGAGCATTACATTACAATAATATCTCCCTGACAGACGAGCATTCTCGGGCAATGACTAATAAATAACCATTAATTACAAGGTGCAAATAGCAATGCTTAGTTCTCTACCTTCACTGATGTAAAGTTCAAATCTGAAACGTTACGTTACACGCGAATGCTCCTGGTGAGGGAGCACCTAAACAGAAGCAAATATTTCTTATTTATACACATAAACGTTCACGCCAAATATCCCCGAAAGGGTTGGCAGAGGTACTAATACTTCTGAACATCACGTGACTTTGTCACCTGGTGTTCAGAGTACCCACGTTTTGCATGGACAGTGTACTCACGTGATAGGGGGCTGGCCTATCGCCGTTTTGTACGAATACACTGTCACATGACTAAGTACAACTCAGCCATGTGGGTTTCCTCACGATGTTTTCCCTCACCGTGAACAACCATGATAAATTAACCACACATATGTCTTAAGAAAAGACAAATTGGTGTAGGCACGACCCAGGATTTGAACACTAGCAACCGTGATAGCCCAGTGGGTAGAACACTCGGTTATCGTGCAAAAGACTATTGTTATTTATATAGTATATATAAATAAGAAATATTTGTATATTTAGTTAAGATATATACATATAAACATAAACGTTCACGCCGCATATCCCCGAAGGGGTTGGCAGACTTTGTCACCTGGTGTTCAGAGTACCCACGTTTTGCATGGACAGTGTACTCACGTGATAGGGGGCAGGCCTATCGCCGTTTTGTACGAATACACTGTCACATGACTAAGTACAACTCAGCCATGTGGGTTTCCTCACGATGTTTTCCCTCACCGTCAACAACCATGATAAATTAACCACACATATGTCTTTAGAAAAGACAAATTGGTGTAGGCCCGACCCAGGATTTGAACACTAGTCGTTTGCACGATAACCGAGTGTTCTACCCACTGGGCTATCACGGTTTCACGGATAAGATATAATAGGTAGAAATACATGTAGATAAGTATATTTATAACATACATATACTCACGGTCATAAATCCCTAGAAGGGGTAGCCAGAGCTAAGGAATTAAAAATTCCTCACCCACTTTTGATAATTTTATGGATAAAGATGGTAAAATAAAGGTTCTTGGTGATGGGTCACCAACCGCATCGCCCAAAAATCCCTTAAAAGCTCCGATACCGTTAGTCGCCTTTTACGTACACCCACCGGAAGAAATGCGGTAGTGTTATTCTAAGCTGATATACAGCCTATAATATAATATATTTATAAGTATGGATGGATATATTAAGACCATTTGCAACACTAGTACAATACAAGGTATTAGTGATCAAATATGGATCTTTGTTAGTGTTATGTATATGTTTAGTGGCACTTAATTATTTTTTTCCCGCAGGTATCGTAAGAAGATACGTAGGGTGTATGTGCTTTTGAAGTGTTTTTGGAAATTTAGCTGGAGACATAACAATCAACCATCTTTTATTTATTATCTTTCCCACTCAACTTGCAAAAGTCGCCGAGGAAATGTTAATTTCCAACGCTCTGGCTACCTATTTTTAGAGATTTTAATCAGACTCTTGAACCTAAGGTCTTGTTTTTTCGATCTTTTACTAAGAGTGCGTATTTGTTAATATATCACCTAAATCTGATATGTACTTGAACACTGGGTATACAATTTTATTTATTGATGGATGTATTGGGACGGTGACGTTACGCGCAATCATCAGAGTTGTGCGAGGAAGATGTGACTTTTTATCGAAATTTATAATAAAATTAATATTCAATGATTGACCGCTTTATTTATGTATTCTGAGTAACGTGTTTCGGGTGACAAGTAATTCTAGCGATTGAGGTAGTTCCTAAAAACTTATTTTCCTCGCCCAGCTCTGGTGGCTTTTTAACCTTATTCCCTTATTTGAATGCTGAAAGTTGGGTGTATCCCATAGATAGATATTAAAATGCTCTTTTAAAGACAAGGAAGAAAAACATTTATTCATAACTAAATAACAAACAACAGTCATCTTGAAAAATAAGCTTATAAAACAAAAAAATAATCATAATTAAAACCAAACAAAAAATAACAAATAAACTTATGTTTATTTATTTATTTATTTTCCATTTAGTGCCCTAACATATTTTTTTAAGGGCCAGCGAGATCGTGTAATTTATAACCACTGGATTATTTTTTTGTCGGGCTATCTTAAGGATAGAGTCTATACAAAGCCAATCGAAACGATTGCAGCCTTAAAACTAACTATCCGTGATGTGATAGCCGAAATTTACCTAACATTTTGACAAAAAGTGATTAAAAATTTGATGAAAGAATTGACTACTGTCAGTGAGGTTGTGGTGAACATTTGTTAGATATCATTTTCCATTCAACAATAAAATTTAATCATCGTCATAAAAAAAAATGTTTTAGAAAGCGAAGTTCTTGAAAGGCCCAGTATTGTATATTAACATTAAAAATCTATATATATATAAAAATAAAGTGATGTTAGTAACACTATTCATAATTCAAGAACGGATGAACCGATTTGGAATTAATGGAGAGGTAGCTTAGAATCTGGAAAAGGAGATATGATCCGTTTGTATGTCCGTAATGAAAAGACTCCGTAAAAACTGAACTGATTTAACTAATAAATAAGGAATAAATAGAGGAAAGAAAAATTTCGACACAGGCGGGAATCGAACCCGCGACCTCGGATATACGCCTTCCGAATTAGTAAAAAATTCGGAGGTAGGACCCGCAAAAACTACTTAAACGTGTAAAAGAAATAAAGGATAGAAGAATTTCGCGCTGGCAGCCATTGACACGGTAGCTCAATTGGCAGAGCGACTGGGGCGTATACCCGAGGTCGCGGGTTCGATTCCCGCCTGTGTCAAAATTTTTCTTTCCTTTATTTATTCCTTATTTATTAGTAATAATCTCCACATGAGGTTTTCATGAACAAATCTATTTAAAAAATGAACCGATTTAAAATAATATTTCCTTAATATAAAGCTTAAACTTTCAGAAGCAACATAGGTTATATATCATCACGCTAAATATCGTTGGGTACACCACAGGGTTAGGGTGAAAAATACTTTAACAACATCCGTACGAAGCCGGAGTGGACCACTAGCATTAGATAAATGAGACTATAGATTTACGTAAAATTTTTAAGCCTATTGTAAGTAAAACATAAAAACTAGTACAATATTTAAAAAGATGTCCATGGACAAATATGGAGAAAATTTTTAATTGCAAATAATCCTCAATGGATCAATGCACATATAATATTTATCATCTTATCTATCTCGATGAATGAATATAAAGATATAATGTCACTTCCCCTTTCTACCCACGGGTGCCTTAAGTTGCATATGGGGCTTTTTAAAGCGGTTTTTGGGCACTACACACAACTACCACTTGAGCGGTATAGGAAAAGTTCGAACTGATACGAAATGCGAGGTACATGCAATCAGTTAGTATGAACTAATTACACTTAACCAGCTACAGTATTTAGGGTTTGTAGAATTAATTACACTTAACCAGCTACACTATTTAGGGTTTGTAGCCGAATGCCAAAAAGTGGAACCCTTATAAATTAGTCGTGTCAGTCTGTCGGTTCGTTCTAGATAAATCAATTTAACTTATACTAGATAAGTAAATTAACGAGGTACCCCAAACCATAAACATATCAATTAATCAGAATACATGCGGTGTGAGTGTCTAAAATAAGTCTAAAAAGACATACCTACTAAGATACTTACATACATACTACTGCAATACATTTTGTTACCATAGAAAACAGTTTAGGAAAACATATTATAGATTGGATAGTATACTAAAGTAATAAAAGTTTATTAACATCTCAAGGGAAATTATGGCACCGCATATTCAGTCGTTCAACCTAATAATAGAAAACAATGGCATGAGTCATTTGCTGGCAAGGTTAAAGGTCAAGCTCTAAACTAGCAAACAAATTTACAAACAATCCATTACGCATGCGTATCAGCTATGCGATAAGCTGGTGAGGGTTGTCTCGCCGCTACCACATCCACACTCGCTGCCATTGTATTGACACGGCTAGCTAGCCCCCTGTGCCGCGCATGCGTGCAATCAATCAGCTGAAATTCACTTCGATAGAAGTTGCGCACCATGAGAGTTCGAGTCCCGATTTAAATAAACTTAACATTAAAATAGAGTGCTAATTATAATCGGGGCGTTCCGCACGCCACGAGAATGGGCGATGAGTGCATTCGCAGTTCCGTCGAGAGCACAATAGCTCAGTCAAGCCCGCGTCAGCAGCGCCAATCAGCTGAGACGGCTACGAGTATTAGCAGGACGTGACGGGCCGGCCGGCGGACATGGCGTCCACTATGCAGCTCGAGTTCTCGCAGGCGATGACCGACTTCAAGACGATGTTTCCGGAGATGGATGACGACGTAATCGAGGCGGTGCTACGAGCCAACCAGGGGGCTGTGGACGCGACCATAGACCAGCTGCTCGCTATGAGCACGGACAATCAGAACGAACGACTCCGGATTGAAATGGAACAGGTGGAAGATGGCACCTCACGGCCAGCCATACAAGAAAATAATGGGGATTTAATGTGAGTTCTATGCTTGTTTCTTTATTATATGGTTATTTCGTGGTGGCTACTTATAGGACCAAATCAAATGAACAATGTATTTACATGTGTGTAAATGGAGATAGTTAACGATACGTACATTTACTCAAGCAATTAGTTCACATTGGGGTATGCAGACTATCGATCGTTGCTTTGTACTATCCTGGCAATCATCTCGAGCTTCATTAACTATTTTACATGCCCTTTTTACCGATGATAAACGGAGGAGGTCATCAAATCAACGCGTATTTGTATGCATGATCATGATTACTTATAAATTTTATCTGAAAATGCGATTTTGAAGATTATTATAAAAATCCTACCCTAAGGGTTTGAAAATAGGGGGTGACATAGGTTTCGCTTGGTGAATGTAACGTATTTTTACAGTGGTCCAATTTTTATAATTATATCTGAATTAGAAAGGGTATACGCTAGAATTGATCCCATAAAAATATGAATCAAGATGTAACTACAACCATAGATAAAATACTATTCTAGCTCCAACCAAATATATTTCAAAACAAACAAAAGTAAAGTCACAAAATTAGTCCGGTCAATTTATACATTCAAGGTTACATAAATTCATAAGAAGCTGAAAATTGGCACAATTGTTCAAAACATGATTATAAATGAAACCTCAAAAGTCCCCATCGTTCCGAGGTGTGCTAAAAATTTTACACGAGGTCAAAGGTAAAAAAAATAGTTTTTTGCAATTTTAAGCGAAACGGTGAGTTTTTTGCAAAATTAATCCAGTACAAAATTGTAGATCAGAAGATTTTCTACAAAAAAGATGTCAATAATTTTTTTCCTAAAAGCCACCATTTTGAAGATATAACGCGTTGAAAAGTTCGATCATTGGTAATCTTCATACTTTGCACACGTTTCCACGCCACCTATGAGGTAGTGTACTTAGCGCGTTTTATTTTAACGCGGTATCTCCTGTAGGCCTATTCCACGGGTCTGCATTGATTTTATTTGTTTTAAAACTATTGTAAAATATTATTGTACATATCGGTTGGTTAAAATAATGGCGGTGTAATTGAAAATGAAATGATTAATATTCCTCGTCTGATTCGTAATTTTCCAGGATTACTGTTTCTTGTCCTTCGTCTTCTTCTTTTTCTTTCTTCTTTCACAGATCAACTGCCCCACTAGCGATTCCTCATTGGTATCATATGAGTCTTCTAGATTAGCTGACTCAACATTAGAACACGATCGGCCTTGGCAGTTTGTGCATGCCAGGGAATAAAACAGTCCAACTTTTCTGCATCCACATTTAGCATTACAACCTTTTTTACAGTTACAAAATATTGAGTTGAGAAGTTTCTCAGGTGCTGGTGGAAGTAAAGTTAGAACTGGCTCTAATGTATTGTCGACCAACTTCCAACCCCAGTCTTTAGGGTCCAGGTGATTACCAAGACACACTTAAACTTGGTAATATACCCGAAATAAATGTTGGTGAGCAGCTACTGAGGTTTAAGTTATAACACCTTATAAGTGATGTTCATACGTGGCGTACATTTGCAAAGTATGAAGATTACCAATGATCGAACTTTTCAACGTGTTATATCTTCAAAATGGTGGCTTTTAGGAAAAAAAATATTGAAATCTTTTTTGTAGAGAATCTTTTGATCTACAATTTTGTACTGGAAAGATTTTGCGAAAAACTCACCCGTTTCGCTTAAAATCGCAAAAAACTAATTTTTTTGACCTTTGACCCCGTGTAAAATTTTTAGCACACCTCGGAACGATGGGGACTTTTGAGGTTTCATTTATAATCATGTTTTGAACAATTGTGCTAATTTTCAGCTTCTTATGAATTAATGTAACCTTCCTCCTTATTTTAGGCCTAAATTGACCGGACTAAATTGAAATTGTTGATACTACTACTCTACTTCCTTAGTTGTTATTTTATTTTACTTTTATTTTTATTTTACTCTGTCTTGTTAGGTTTTTTCACAATATTATTATTATTAACTAGTGTACTTTATAAATATTTAAGAGTTTAACGTTTACACGCATAAATTAAATTACAAAAAAAGCTGTCAACACACAATTAAGGACATTGTAACTAGATTATAAGGCATTAAGCATGTTATTTATCATGTAATGTTTCATGTCTGTAGTGTGATGCATATAAATAAATAAATAAAAAACCAAGAAAAACCAGGCATGATCAGGCGATCTATCGGAGATTTTAATGCCGAGCTGTGTATAACAAATAGTGGGTTTATTAAATTGTAACTATTATTAAAGAAGTTAAGAATGTAGCGATTAGAAAATTATAGCATTAAAAGAATTAGCTTTATGGTGCATCTTTAAAGCTATGTTTTTGGACATAACATAACATAAACGTTCACGCCGAATATCCCCGAAGGGGTTGGCAGAGGTACTAATACTTCTGAACATCACGTGACATTGTCACCTGGTATTCAGAGTACCCACGTTTTGCATGGACAGTGTACTCACGTGATAGGGGGCAGGCCTATCGCCATTTTGTACGAATACACTGTCACATGACTAAGTACAACTCAGCCATGTGGGTTTCCTCACGATGTTTTCCCTCACCGTTAACAACCGTGATAAATTAACCACACATATGTCTTTATAAAAGACAAATTGGTGTAGGCCCGACCCGGGATTTGAACACTAGTCGCTTGCACGTTAACCGGTGTTCTACCCATTGAGCTATCACGTCGTCAAGTTTTAAGACTTATGTAATTATGAGTCGGCGCCAAACAATGATACTTTATCGATACCTACACTCCTTTATGTATTTGTTTGCTTCATTGTCAATGTTTTGTTTAGGGACACTTACTAATTTTTTTCAAAAAGATTTCATGTTCTATGAGTCTATGATAATTAAAAAAAGATAAGTAAGATAATTTTAAGGGTTCCGTAGTCAATAGAAACCCTTATAGTTTCGTCAAATCTGTCTGTCTGTTCTTTACGTCGCAGCTCATTATTTTAAGGAAAATATTGAGACTACACGTAGTTGAAATCGATATTTAGTTATGAACTGCGAACTACTTTTGATACATATCTCTTTGTTTACCTATTTTCCTAATACAAAACCCTTCACTAGCGACTGCGACTATATTTTCTTTCAGATATTGGTGGACGTTTTTTTTACAAAGTTATGTTCATTCCAAGTTTTAATTCTCCTACATTATTTAATTAATACCATTAGCATCGATATAAAAAAGAAACTTAAGTTTGCTATTACAGTTTATACACCTCTTGCTTGGCTTCTTATCCCACTAACGGAAAAAGAAACAGTCTTTACGCCGTCTAGACTCTACATAGTACAATAGTTTTCATTTATTTTACAGAGATGTCAGCGACGACACAATTCCATTAGCGGTAAGGAAAAAATGGGTTCCTAAATTGTTAGGTCCCTTACCGCCAACGTTTCTTAGAATACCTAACAGAACTGACGCTAGGGTAGATTTGAGCTTGGAAATGGATGACGAACGTATTGCGTCATTATTGCAAAATGAAGAATTTATGGCTGAATTGCGATGGAATCAAGAGTTCATGGCAGCGCTCGATAGCGAACAAGAACAGAAAACTAAACCTGATGATGAGGCGGACTTTAAAGAGAGGCTCAAAACTATGGGGAAAAGTATGTTTGTTTGTTTTTAAGTTAAGTGTATGATGTATAAGTAAATGTATCTCTGTATGTCGCACGATCTAACAAACTGGTGTTGAAAAAGTTTTGACTAATAGAAAGCTATATGATTCGTATCTAAAGCCAGATTGGTGACAAATACATAATATTCTCATCCAGTCATAGTGTTTGTAACAAAACTCGTCTGATACGCCAATACCGATTCTTATGAAGTTTTGTGTGTTTTTGTCTCTGAATATAAGTTATTTTCCCAATTTTTATATCCGTAACTGGAGCCCCCACACCATTTTTATAAAGTAAGAATTGTTTCAAAGTGTCCCTACATTAGCAATCGAATGATTAAACGTTATGTGCAATCCTAACCATACGGACGTACACGTAAACTGAAGATCTACTTCAGTATTTATTTTACTGTACCATTGTCTTTTTTAGCTCTACATATTGTAAACTTGCTTCAATCGACTTTTCCTATCCCATATTTTTTATAAAAAAATAAATAACAGAATTCTATGCCTCCAGTGTCCAAGAAGAAATTCGCGCAGCTATCCCGTATGTTTTCCCGCGGGGCTGGTGGCTCGCGGAGACCTGGTGGCGGCAAAGTGACTCGCGGGCCTCCTGACCGTCGGCTGCTGCAGGAGGAACATAGTGATGAAGAGGACCGACCTCAAACAAATTCTGTAGATATAAATTCGAAATAGACAGTGGAGAGAATTGAATGGGAGAGGAATCGAGACTGTTATATACATTCAGATCGGTTATGCAGGAGAGCGTAGTAATGTAATTTCTGTAGAGTAATTTGCATCCTTTACTCTGCAAGGATTTTCCATTTAGACTTTGTTAAAGTTATTTCCTAGTTAAAGTAACATTCGGGCTTTTTAAGTGATAATTTCTAAAGTCTCCTCAACAAACAAACTTTTCTCCTTTTCACATCCAAAAGAGGCTGAGGAATATTTAATTCCAGAGCTGTGGCTAGTCATTTGTGAGATTTAAAACCAGAAGAAGTAGTCATTGGACATTTTTCTATTTGATATTTCACAAATTTCCTAATTGAAGTATACAATCGGAATATAAGTACAACCTTAACAATATTCATGCCATCGCACGCAGATGCTTTTAAAACAAAGTTTATTTATTTGACTATTAGCGTTATTGTAATTGGATAATTTGAACGAATATATATAAAACATCACTTACAAAGCCCCTAATCGTTAATTTACATCATACCACATCCTCAGGATGAGATAATAAGGGTTGTTTTAAACTAACTTGAAAATGGAGTCAATCAATAAAATCAAAAGAAATACATTTACCGATTTTACAACACAATTAAAATAATTGAAACAAAATTAGTGACAAGCACATATTTCTGCGTATTGTTTTAAGCTGTAATAGAATAGTACTGAATTTATTTCGTGAATATATCCAGTTGTAGATAGTTTTGTTTCAAACATTATTAGTAGCTGCATTATTAAATCCTATCTATAAGCGAGTAAAATATGTTTACAATTTAACTATGTTACAATTCGATGATGAATTCATTGATTGCATACCTTTGTAAGTTTTCATCTACACTAATTTTTCAGTCAGTTTGATGCAACCTATTATTTTTACGTTTTATTGCACGTAATAAAATACAAAATTATCACAAAGCATTGACTAACTTGTATTTTATTTCCTTTACAAAGGGAAACCTAATAATTACCATGAAGTATAATCATTCAATCAACTAAATTATACTTGAGCTTTTTATCGTGTTTGTAGATATTGTGCAAATGTGTGAATGAGCTTTCTATGACAATGTTTGTCAAAGGCTGTGAGGTTATCTCTTCATCTGTAAGTTGACAACAGATGCGCTTCTATAATTGTTAAGAGTACCTCTTGAAAGTGAAATAAGATTTTAGATTTTCTAACAATAATTTCTGTCTTAACCATACTATCAATTGTGGAACAAAATGTTTTAGTATTGTGTGTTGTGAAAACGAGAGCTTGAAAATATTATTGTTTTATTAAAGGCTGAATAATCCATATGGTTAATTTACGAATAAGAAATGTAAATATAATGTTATCCGTTCAATAAAACATATAGAGGAATTCATTATTTTAAAAGTCACAAGTAAAGTAGAAACGCTGTGCTTAGAATAACACTACCCCATTACTTCCGGTGGGTATTAAGAGGCAACTAACGGTATTGGGGCTTTTAAGGGATTTTTGGGCGATGAGGTTGGAGACCCATCACCAACAACCTTTATTTTACCATCTTTTCCCCACTCAACTTTCCAAAAGTGGCTGCGGAATTTCTAATTCCTTAGCTCTGGCTACCCCTTATCGGGATTTATAGCCGTGAGTATATGTATGTATGTATGTAAAGTAGAAAATATTAGATAAGTACTAGAACTTTTCATCTTTTTTCAATCACTTTAACATTGTGTAACGATTGCAATATTTAATTATAATTTTAAGTAATGTTTGAGATAGTTAATTACGCCTTGAGTTATGTTATAGTAACCAGGTTAATCAAAAGTCGTTAAGTTTTTTACTGAGCTAGCTTTCAATGATAATTTGTAGAATAAATTATTAAAAACTGGGCTACTTTGGTTGTATATTGTTTGCCATTGTTGTTTTCCTATTCGAATAAAGGATGTTTATAAGTTTAATAGTTATTATTTCTAGCATACGTAAGCTAACTTTTTATTTGTATTGTTATAGAAGTTCTCACACTAAATGTTACAACTGGTTTGGAAGAAGATCTTTTCGTTAATTTACACGATAGTGTATTACATTTGTCCCATCAAGAAAATTTTACACATTTAAATATAGCGCACATATAACATTCCTTCGCCACACCCTCATTGTAGCAGCAGATGACACAAAAGTTATGCGTTGGTAGTAGTCATACGTTGCCTATTTGGAATACAATGTAGAGCTCTGCCAAATACTATTTAAAAATACTAATATTAATAAATTACTTCGCTTAATTCCGCTAAATACCTGCAGTCTTCATGCAAGCGAGTGGTCAGCTGCCGAACTGTCTACTGCTCGACAATAACTCGTGTTGAGTCGAAACGCGTCGCATATTTGTGGTTGCCTGTGGTTTTCGCTTGTGGGTGTGTGTGTGGTGCATTGTCTGCTTTTCGATTTCTTGTAAGTAGGAGGGCGGGCGGTGCACAGTGCATGTTGCATGAAGACTGCAGGTATTTAGCGGAATTAAGCGAAGAAATTTATTAATATTAGTATTGCTATGGATTTCCGCAAAGTAACGCCTAATTCAATCCAAAAAATACTATTTAATCTTCAGTAGGTAAAGTATAGTAAATCCTTTCCATAGCTTAATAGTAGTCAGAGCGACAAAACAAGCGATTGTCGCAGGCATTATGCTTCTTATTTTATCGCCATAAAAAACAATGCTTTAATAATTAATTGGTTTAAAACTCCAAACATACAAGTACTTACTCTTTAGTGGGATGAAAATAGCTGAATGAATGTAGGATGTATTAAGCTCATATAGGTCTATTAAGTGTGTAAATACATAATTTTGTTATTTGCTATTCCATAAATTACGTTCAGCGATTAGCCATGTTTTCGTAAACAGTGGACATTGTGGAAGTCGCCGTAGTTCGTTTACGTGCGACGATTTCTCTGATGATCTATAACCAGAGGGTCAACTCTGCCCATCGAGAACGATAAAATAGGCATATTTATATCTTCTAACCCATGTTATAATTTATTTCTGTCTCGCTCACACGATCGAATATTCGTATTTTGACATTTCTGATATATGAGAATACATGATGGTATTCGACAAATCCGACGATACAGATCCACAATCATAACTTGGCCGGCGGCGACTCTGGTACTACTGTCGCCATTTTGAAATTTCGGCCTGTCATTGTCAGTTAGTTCTCAACTAAATAAAAATGATAGGGTGACCTACGTATATAAAAAAATATCACTTTCATTAATATTTTTTGTAGTGGAAACTTTTTTTAAAGACAATTATATTTATGATGTATCTTTGCTTATTAATAAACGCTTTTATTTCCAATATTCAATATAAAAATTTATGAAAATTATTATTTCTTTTGTTAAATTTTATCTAAGTAGGCTAACACCGTCCGAAAAGTTGTGCGCGCATGCCTATAGCGGTGAGCGGTGCGGGTTACGGGAAGTGGGGAAATAATCCCGAATAAGATTTCACTTCGTATACACTGATGCGTGGGTTCTAATCCTAATGCGGGGATGTACCAATGTGTCATTTCTTAAGTCATAACTGTCTGACATATATATAAAAATACAAGGCAAATACGACGTGATAACCGGTGTTGTACCTAATGGACCGTGCAAGCGACTAGTGTTCAAAACCCGGATCGGGCCTACACCAATTTGTCTTTTCTAAAGGCATATGTGTGGTTGATTTATCACGGTTTTTAACGGTGAGGGAAAACATTGTGAGGAAACCCACATGGCTGAGTTGCACTTAGTGGTGTGACAGTGTATTCGTACAAAACGGCGATAGGCCTGCCCCCTATCACGTGAGTACACTGTCCATGCAAAACGTGGGTACAAAGTCCATACCAGGTGACAAAGTCAAGTGATGTTCAGAAGTATTAGTACCTCTGCGAAACCCCTTCGGGGGTGTTCGGCGAGAACGTTTATGTTATGTTATGTTATATGTTACAAGGCTGTTAACAGCAATAAAAAAGTGCCCATAAATTCACTGACCCAGCAAAATGAATAACCCAAACGATATCTGATGTTTAGAATTATTTTTACTGTGCCACCTTTTTAAGGGATCTATGTGTAAATACATACATATACATAAACGTAATACATAAACGTTCACGCCGAATATCCCCGAAGGGGTTGGCAGAGGTACTAATACTTCTGAACATCACGTGACTTTGTCACCTGGTGTTCAGAGTACCCACGTTTTGCATGGACAGTGTACTCACGTGATAGGGGGCAGGCCTATCGCCGTTTTGTACGAATACACTGTCACATGACTAAGTACAACTCAGCCATGTGGGTTTCCTCACGATGTTTTCCCTCACCGTTAACAACCGTGATAAATTAACCACACATATGTCTTTAGAAAAGACAAATTGGTGTAGGCCCGACCCAGGATTTGAACACTAGTCGTTTGCACGATAACCGAGTGTTCTACCCACTGGGCTATCACGGTTGGTTGGTTTGTGTAAATATGAAATGTAAAAGACAGTACACAACAAGGTAAGCCTCTAATTTACAGGATTAAAAAAATGATTTTAAGTAGTTACCCACTTATTAACTCTGAGTGTCACAAATAACAAATCCTTGAGTATAAAATAATGAAACAGCTTGCAGAAAAGTACAATTGGCAGTGTTATCGCTAAAAGCTTCCAGACAACATTTGGGAGGTAAGATCATCAAATTTAGGATACACAGTCATTCGGGTAGACATACCAGACAAGGGCAAAAATAAATAAATATAATTAGCTTACATTAAAACGAACTTGTTTACTTACAATAATAGTTATTACAATACATACATACATATACTCAAGGCTGTAAATCCCTAGAAGGGGTAGCCCGAGCTAAGGAACTAGAAACTCCTCAGCCACTTTCGGAAAGTTGAGTGGGGTAAAGATGGTAAAATAAAGGTTATTGGTAATGGGTCTCCAACCGCTTCGCCCAAAAATCTCTTAAATGCCCCAATACCGTTAGTCGCCTCTTACGTACACCCACCGGCAGAAATGGGGTAGTGCTATTTTAAGCCGACACTACACAGCAACTAGTTATTTATTAAATGAATATTATATAAATTGTTTTATTAAGACATTTCAATACATAAATAAATTAGCCTGTATGATGTAAAGTTATTTCCCTTATAATGGTTATTTTTTATTTACTGGCAATACTAATATCGATGACAGCGACAGCCCTTACCGGCCAAGAAAAGATTGTGGATCTGTACCTCCGTAGTTGTCGTTGGTTTCATCGAATAGAAAGCGCCAATATTTGTATTGTTCTATACATATCACAATGTCAAAATCCGAATATTCGATTGTGCGAGGAAGAAAGAAATACATTTTAATATGGGTAGAAGAGACAAGAATGCTAATTTTCGTTCTCGATGTGCAGAGTTGACCCTCAGATCTCATTTGGTGGCCACAACTTACGGAGTATTCCACAAAGATGTGTCGTTTTTTGTAAATATCAGTTTTACTTCAAAATCTATTTATAAGTATTTCCTAGAAATGCACATAAGTAAAGTAAAAGACAAGTATGTAATTGATGCAGGAATACATTAGTCGCGCGGCTGATCAGGGTCACGTTTGAGAGTAACGCTTATTATGCTATGGTAACGCTGAAGCGCGCGACACCGCCGCCGCCGCCGCTACCGTGACATTCGCGTTGTAGACATTGTAGAATACTAGAATTGACTTTTATATTAAACTTGCTGTGTTTGCTTAGACTAACACTTACACCTTAAGGTGTCCTAAGAGTTGACTTCGGGTTTAGGGGCTTTTTAAGTAATTATCGAGCGATATGGCTGGACACTTTCCTAAAGACTAACCGTTTTTTTAGGATTTACAGCCGTGAGTATATGAGTATATGAATGTATGAGTATTTAATTATGATTCTTAATATACTGTGGATCAGATTCGGTGACATGCATACCGTTCGATACCCTATGTTAGCGGTTGTGCTATGATAGAAATTTTAATTTTAAAAAATATAATATAAAAGTACTGTTGTACTTATTTTGTAAAATATTGTTTGTG
Organism: Bedellia somnulentella; assembly: GCA_963576735.1. Taxonomy (NCBI): domain Eukaryota; kingdom Metazoa; phylum Arthropoda; class Insecta; order Lepidoptera; family Bedelliidae; genus Bedellia; species Bedellia somnulentella. The sequence goes on from OY755184.1 coordinate 10,598,499, forward strand.
TGTTGTTCTGTATTCAATAAAGTGTTTATATAAATAAATAATATACGGTTAGCTGTGCAGTGAAGGTTTACCCCGTTTGTTCCCATGGGTGTTCGTAAGAGGCGGCTATTATAGTGCTTCTTAATCTTTTCCCACTCAACTTCCAAAAGTGGCTGAGAGATTTTATATTCCAAAGCTCTAGCTACTCCTTCTATAGATTTATAGCCGTGAGAATATATATGTATGGTTTTTTTTATATGTATGGACATATTATACACAGACCAAGTTAGCTCCAAACTAAGTAGAACTTGTATTATGGGATACTAACTCAACAGTATATTTAATATGATAAATAACATCTATGACTGAGAAACAATCATTTATGTGCATCACACAAATGTTGCTCTCAGCGGGGATGGACCCCGCAACCTCCAGACCGAGAAGCTAGTCAATTATCCACTCGGCCACGGCTGGCATCTAATTATCACGATAACCTTCTCACACAGATTCCGCTTAATGTCTAAGTAGTAAATATTTAAAACGCTTCGCAAAGTTGCCCTCGCGGTCAATATTTTTTCTATTTTCACTATATTCTGTACTTTCTTCCTATCCTTTCCCTCAGTACTAAGTTTTTGCCACAAATTCAACACAGTGTCAATATGTTTAATAAATGATTAATATTCATTGAGAAAATCACAAAAAAACAGAAAAAAGGGTCGCAGGGTCGAGTGCAGCTGGTAATCGTATACAATTCTTCTCCGAATCGACAAATTTTAAAAGGTTCAGTATGTGATGGTTGTGTTTATCTTGAAACTTGTATTAAAGTTTCTGAGAACTAAGACATAAATAGATAGAGTTCAGAGCTGATGAGAAAAATTAAGCCGTGGTAATCGAAGGTCGGGATGCAATTTTGCTACTTGTATTTATTATAATGAAAAATATAATGAATGAAATTAAACGTGATGATATAGTCTATGTTACTACTGAAGTTTGTAGATTTGTATTGATATAATATATTGTTTCTTAATAATTCTATTCCTCATAAACTCTGTGGCCCATCAATAGCTGCGACGACGCGGAACCGAAAGTGAGCAGTCGCGCCGTACTGCCACCTAGCACATATCATACCATCTCGTGATCTACTCGTATTCATACTCACTACACATTCTATATCAATACACTTTTATCAAACATGCAATGCTCTTCAAGAGACAATTATATTGTATTAATATTCCACTGAGTTGAGTATCGATTCGTATCTGGAATTTAATTAACTGAATATTGTCTTTATGAAGAAAAATAACTTATTTCCTTTTAAACTGAATTATTTGAGTGTTGGAAGTATACCTATTTTATTATGAGTTGACAAAGGTTTGAGGCACACAATAAAGTAAAGGGCATTTTAGGAATGTTCGATTTTCAATTACCCATATTAGCCACCTTTGTTTATTGATTATTTGGCACAGGCTCTTAAAAATACAGGCAATTATTACAAACTAGCTGACCCCGCAGACTTCGTACTGTCAAAAGTGTAGACTTTCACGTCGTCAAACTGAAATATTTAACTGACCTGGTTGAGGGTCTCTGTCATGCGATGAGAAAAAAGGTGTTTTTCATAGTGTCCTCACAATTTTTTCACTTTATAAATTTTAAGTTTATAAGTATAGTAGTTTCGGCTGAGCATTGATTCTTAGTCTGTTTAACCATTGTTTAAGAAAATTTATTGATCTCTTAATTTTTCTGGGATAAAAAGTGTCCTATTGTGTTAATTGGGATCATTATCTGGCTTCCTGTAAATTTTATTTTAAATACGTTATGTGAATTAGTCTTCATTTAGCTACAAACACACAAACATCTAAACTTTCACAATTATAATATTAATAGGATAAGGCTTAAATATAAGCTTCTCGCGCAGGTGAACTCGCTCGCCGGCCAGCGCAGCGTCGTGTCTTGCGCTTCATGCACGCGTGTAAATTTTGTTACGGAGTAATTTAAAAATTGTATCATCTTCTAAGATGTTTATTTAAATTAAGTGATGTCAGGGACAATTTTGTTCTCAATTAAATACTCTCAATCAACAAAATATTTATTTGGATAAAGATTAATATTATGTTGATAAAACATTATGGCAATTATGCATTAAATTCGACCAAATTTATTTATCATGAAAATGGTTATAGTAAGTGAAACTTAAAAGTTAGACATATACTGTCGCGGGCATTTTTTTAGATCATTTAAAGAGAAACAATTCTTTAATACATTTTTTTTTGGTAACTTAAACCGTTTACGCAGCGCACACAACGGAAGCCTTAGTATGAACAATTATCCCCGTTTTTGCAACATTATTCGCTGATAGTTTGCTCCTGTTGGTCGCAGCGTGATGATATATAGCCTAAAACCTTCCTCAATAAATGGACTATCTATCACAAAAAGATTTTTTCAATTTGATTGGGTAGTTCCTGAGATCCTAGCGTTCAAACAAACAAACTCTTCAGCTTTATAATATTAGTATAGATTATATTACTTTCATAACTTAGTTAAACATGACAATAACATTTTGGTTTTCAGTGTTTTCGTCATTTGAATATTTTTTATTAAAAAGGTTATACTAAATATTTTGCAGGCTATACACCACATTCATAGTTCCTAGTGTAATATTTTTAATTAATTAATTTTATTATTTGTAATTCACAACTCAGCTACAATATTTCTGCCAACAACGGTAGAGTCATTTTATTTCGTTCTTTTACGTTCACATTGCAATTAAAAATAATATGTTATCAATCTTAGGTTTCCAATATTGATTTACAATTTATATGATAACTAAATAACAATAAATAGTTGATATAAAAATATTGTGCATAACTGTAATTAATATATACATCAGATTAAGACATTGTAATGATATTGTGAAATTTAACTGTATGTATTGTTGATTTGTCTAATAGAATAAATAAATAAAATAAGCTCTTTTTATTTAAAAGTGATTATCCTAATTGGACTGCTCTAATAATTAAGGAGTGGTTAAACGTTTCGTAACCTTAAGGTTGAATTTTTATTTTAGTACAACAATGGGACCAAATTAGTGTAGAGAGAATATTACATCATTATCAAAACTATGAACCGGTTTTTACTCAGGCAATAAAAGATCATTGAGCAAACCAACCGCATGACATATCAGTCAGCTAAATACCCCTCGCGCACACCCTTCCCTTAGTCACCTGATACATTAAAAAACGCAATTGTGACAAACGACAACCTCGGCAAGAGGTGGGGTAGTTCTATTCCAAGCCACACGACATGGCGCTAACAGCACACTGAGAGACATATCGTAATGAAATAGCGTATTAATTATTTGTGTATGTTTTAAATACAGTAATAAATAAATAAAAATTGACTTATGACCTCTAATATCTTTGAACACTATGGAGTTATATTAAATAAACAAATATTCGATATGCGATAAGCACAATCTTTTTAACTGAACGAGTGCAAAACTTTGTTATTTCACATTATATAACCCTTCGATAGCTCAGTTGGTAGAGCGGTGGACTGTAGTTGGTTTGATGTTGTAATCCATAGGTCGCTGGTTCAAATCCGGCTCGAAGGAATATTCTTTTTGTTTTTATTTTATTTATGTGTAACTAGTAGATTATTTTTAGGACGTGAATTGATGGTGGTGTTTCTAAAAATAATTCATTGTAACTTTATTTTTTTTATGTTCCTCGAACACTTTTGTAATTTAAATTCTCATTTGTTGTACAGCAAATTGTTAATTGGCCTGAAAATTTTAATAAAGTGTTTACCATTTTTTGATATTGTAGGTTTATAAAGAGATGATAAATACTATTTCAGGCACCATATAGGATGTTTCACTGTAAATTATGTGCCACTGTTGGTTTTTTATGAGGCGATACATGATCTTACCACTAAACAAGGTGGGTTGGGCGGGACGTAACTTTATTTTGGAACAATTTAACGCTCTAAGTTCATTGCTTCATTGCATGCTAATCAGAATTGGAAATACTAAAATTGTATTGAAGATAAGTTAGCGTATAGTTGAGTAAAAACTGTTTGGTATTTATAATAAAATTTAATTGCGTCAGCTTATCAATAATATAAATATCCATTCACATTTTCTGGAAAGTGTCTTCAGATCCTGTAACTCCACACGTTGAGCATTTTCAATGAAGGGATCCTAACACTTATTTATTAAATGGATGACATTTAATAAATAAGTGTTAGGGTTAATAATAACGATTATTGTCGGGTACTTGTGTTTATGAGCGAGACGCTGCGTCGTATTACTTTACTCTATGGTCGGAATACACTTGTGTTGAAGGAATCATCGTTTTATTCATTGTTCTAACACCTCGACAACTAACAATAAGTAACTTAAAGCTTCTTTCATTTATCAAGTCTACTATTTATTAAGTAAACTATACCCGTGGAAACAAATATGGTATAATTATTTCATTGACAATTACAAGCAAGCATTAACATAAAATACAAAATCTTAATTATAACCTAATTTCACAAAGATAGGCGTTTAATAATCCAATTGTCGAATAAATAATGTTTGGCATACTACAATTCACGCAAAATCTCACCGTCCATTACTAAACTAGCATTCAAGCTAGTGATTAGTCCGAGTATTCGTTCACAAAGTCATTACATAATGCGAATTCAGTCAACACGACATGAGTATCTCACGGAGCGTAGTTTGGAGAAACTATCGAAATCGTGCGAGTCCGACTTCATTCAAGAAGTCTTAAACAAAGGAGTGTATTTTTTAAATTCATGCAACAATGGAATTTTGGAAGGGCTTTTATGTATGTGGCCTAAATTTCTTTTATGGGTCTGTTAACGCGTAACAATAATTACATACGGCGAGTTAGGTAACAGAGAATAAACACAATACTCTTAGAGTGTCTTCCATACAAACTCTGTGAAGTATCGAGCCTGACTTGAAGAGGGTGATTTTTTTCTAGGACTAGGATTTTAATGACTACTGTAATAGTAGCTAGGGCTAAAGGCTTAATGCGTTCTTAATTTTCCTACGAGTATTATAAGAATATTCGGTCAAGATGCACTTTAGGGGGCCCGATTAAGGATTTTAATTTAAATATTTTTAGGTTATTCGTATTTTTTGTGCAATTTTTTATGAGGTTGTCTCTCGTAAAAAAGACGGATTATAATACGTTGATACAGTTTAATCATTGATGAATTTCCAGTCATTGGCCGAATAAATTGAGAAAACCTGAGATACCTTCTTAATATTCTCAGCCTCAGTTTCTTCAAAATAATCACAGCAATAATAGTTTGAAGATAACAGCCCTGCCATAGAATACACTATACACATGAAAAGAAGGTGACAAAAAAGCCACATAATGTTTAGTAGAATCAGGAGCGTAAATGATATTTAGCAATTGAGTAAGTATTTTTAAGAATTAGGTATTCTATCAGTATTTGATGCAATTTCATTACCAAAATATTAAATATTTTAAAAAGATCTTATTAATACCACGTCACGGTTTTTTTGTTATGTGACGTAAATAACAAACACTCATAAGACTTATAACACATAACATAACATAATAACATAACATAACATAAAACATAAACGTTCACGCCGAATATCCCCGAAGGGGTTGGCAGAGGTACTTATACTTCTGAACATCACGTGACTTTGTCACCTGGTGTTCAGAGTACCCACGTTTTGCATGGACAGTGTACTCACGTGATAGGGGGCAGGCCTATCGCCGTTTTGTACGAATACACTGTCACATGACTAAGTACAACTCAGCCATGTGGGTTTCCTCACGATGTTTTCCCTCACCGTTAACAACCATGATAAATTAACCACATATATGTCTTTAGAAAAGACAAATTGGTGTAGGCCCGACACATAAGACATATTATACTTTTGAACGTGTATCAAAATTTCAGCTGTTTCCTTAATTTACCTTTAGTTTTATCCATCTGAGGTTGTAAACACAGTTTAATATTTATAGTTGTAATTTAAAATTAAACATATAAATTCTGTTAATTGTCTATCGAGTAAATATTTTGTTTATTACTTTTCTTCGGGCGATCTAGACTTCGTCAACTTACAATAACTATATTAAAATATAGTATAATAAATATGTATTAGTGTAATATTCATACAAAACCGTATTTCCGTAAAAGTGAAATCAATTACATTTTCCCAAGAGAAAAACAGAAAATAAAATACTGCGTAAAATCAGTATACAAAAGACATCAACGCGCCAACTAGCGTTACAACTTCAAACGCAGTTATCTGCAAGGCGCAATGCGTGCCCGCACGTGTGCCCGTCACGGTTGACAGATACATAGAAATTCGCTCAGTTTCAGTTCGTCCTCAAGTTCGAGAACACTCACACGTGCGAGCTCGCGAACGAACACGACTATGACGATTTTTACATTTGTGTGTGACCGCTGATCGCCGATTGTGAATTGTGAATTTGGACGTTGACTTCTTACAGTTTGCGACTTATGTAAGTATTATTATTAATATATTTTTATATTGACCGTAAATTGTCTCGTAGGAGGCTCCTGTCGACGAAATAAGACAATAAGCTGATCCCAGGAACTTGTAGTTCACCTTGAGACTTTGAGACGGGATTAGATTAAAAAGATGCCTTGAAAATAAAACAAAAAACGTGATGTGTTGTAGGTATAATAGTTAATTAGTTTTAAGTAAATTATACGTTAAGGTTTTTTGAATTAAAAAATCAATGCATACTAAATATTTTCAAAAATGACTAAACTCTTTTTTGTACAAATGCTTTTAAAATACTTTTTCTTCTTCAAACCTTCCTATTTCCTACAGCATTTCATATGAATAATAGAATTGCAAACTTTATATCGTAATTTAATTTCCATGTTTAACTAACATACTGAAAGTTTTTAAATAGTTTAAACTTTACATAAATGTATGACGCCGCAACTGTTTTTCTAAAATCTATTATGATAAAACACGTACAAACAATATAATTCGTAGTACTCATTTAGAGCAATAAATCTTGCTAATTATAATGCTTTAGTACTACTAAAAAAGCCTAACATTTATTCAGTTTTCTCGCCAAAAAGAACGTGTGTTTACCATTTCACCGACTCATTACTGTCCAAATACAACCAAATTTGTATATAACAATCCATGGTATTGAAACTATATAAAAAATATATTTCTTCGGATCTTTTCTTAAGAGAATGGTAATGAAAATTACTTTTTTTTTATTATTATTGTTGGATCAATAATACTGAAACTTTTTTTTTCGAAAAGTATTTATGCTGGCCCTGTGGCCTGTGCGGCTTCACCATAACTTTATGTGTGCCAGGTAGCTGAGGGCTGCCCTAGCGGGGCAAATAAATATACCTAAGCTAAATCGTATATATTATACTCAAACAAACTGACCTCAAGTTTTTGTCATTTTTACGCTTTAGCTTAGCTATATTTACTACAATCCTTACGAAAGGGCTAACCAGAGCTTTAAATGCAACGATTAGTTAACCACTAGTGGATCGTCCCAGCTTCGCACAGGTAGCGTTGTTTTTTTAAATATCTGAGGTTTCTTTCTTCAGTCACTGCTCAAGCATTGTGAAATTCAGCGCAATGTTTTCAATTTATTAAATTTATAGCACTCCGTAAACAGTGTAGTTTGGTGATTTTGAATGCGCTTTAATGAACGGTTCAGTATTTCCGTTTAATAGCAAATTTTGGAATAAAACGCTATGAAGTATTTATAACAATCTAAAAAATAAATCATTACGTGATGTAGGATGCAACTACTGGCGTCATCTAGTATCTTATATGTAAATTAGTAAAGATTTGCGGGCGCGATGGCTTATTTTATGTATAATTTTGGTGTTTCTCTACCGATTTCTATGATTTTTTTTTTTATTGAATACGTAATAATGTTACCTTTTTTAAATTAGGGAAGAATGAGAGGTTTACAAACGTAAGAGTAAACAAATATAATCAGAATGTTCCGAACTGCTAAGCTATCAGGAATTACACGTGTTATTGTGAGTCAACCGTAAAAGATAGACATAAACTGTTTAGGATTTTTTTTTAGATAATTTTATAAGGAATATTTCCGTGATACATGATTTCTATGTAAGTTTAACCATTAAAGCTGCACACACGACGGAAGCTTAAAAAATGGAGTAACTTCTCCCGTTTTCCCAAAATTTCCCAAAATTCCCCTTTACTACTCTGCTGGAAAGTATACAAAAACCTGCCCAGGAGTATGGAAAATAATTGTACCAAGTTTCGTTAAAATCCGTCGAGTAGTTTTTGTTTCCATAAGGAACATACAAACCGACAGACAGACAGACAGACAGACAGACAGACAGACAGACAAAAATTTTACTGATTGCATTTTTGGCATCAGTATCGATCCCTAATCACAACCTGATAGTTATTTTGAAAATATATTTCATGTACAGAATTGACCTCTCTACAGATTTATTATAAGTATAGATTTTAAGAAATAGCGAGGGAATATAAATATGTGGGTGTCATGTTAGAGCGCACACTACTGCGGACTCAAACGCACATAGCAGCGTCTCACTCATATTCCTACATCGCGGAGTGTAAATGTTTTTCGAGTTAAGCATAGATACAAATTATAAGTTGGTACACAGCAGGGTGTACTGGCCAGTATATCTTTGCTGTTTCCACAGTGGTGACCCCTCGATAAGAACACACGCTTCTTTCTACTACATTTCTCGATCTACCCGCAACTTCTATTCCTCGCTTACCTCACCACACCATTCATTCAGCAGAGCATCTACAGGCATGCAATCACCGGCCTCACTGCTCACACTGAATTTGGTAATTGGTTATAGGTACCTCCTAGCTTTGATATCGTCGTATCGACTAGGAGGGGAGTACTGTGGGTGTCATGTTAGAGCGCACACTACTGCGGACTCAAACGCACATAGCAGCGTCTCACTCATATTCCTACATCGCGGAGTGTAAATGTTTTTCGAGTTAAGCATAGATACAAATTATAAGTTGGTACACAGCAGGGTGTACTGGCCAGTATATCTTTGCTGTTTCCACAAATATATATAGGTTATATGTAATCTGTCCAGCAATCAGTTATAGATCTTATACTAATATACGCTTTGTATGACACCCACGAAAAGAGTAGGAGTGGTCTATATATCATGCTGACTCTACATTCCGATAGAACGAGATTTTATAGCTCTTTGCATACAAAACATGTTTTTTTTTTGTTAACACTTTATGATTAGAAATTCATTTGTAAACATGTCATAAAGCGTCAGCAAATATAATGGCTCTAGTTCCAAAGAAATTTACAGTTTCGCACCTGAATAAAACCAATACATAAATATTCTGAAAACCATCTCAAAAAACGATTGGAAAATAATAGCTATCTTCAAAGCAATTATCTGTAATTGAGGTATTCTCTTATGATCGTGTTTAACGCCCTATAATAAAAGCGGGAGCCTTATTTCAGTACGTTAATTATATCTATTATAGTCCTGGCTACTCCGTTGGGGCTGGAGGCGAGGCGAGCGAGGCAAACGACTTTACTTTCATTTGCATAATGCGACAGCCCTACTCACTACGCTAATGAGATGAAACTTCTAAAGCTTCTATTTCTACCAATTCTAGCAATTTAAGCTTTAAACAGTTGTGTAATAAGAGTTCTTTTTTTGCTAAGAAAAAATCCGAGACAAAGGTATAAAATAGTTTCATTCGGCTATGCAGTGGACTATTCTAACAGAATGTGAACCAAGTAAAATTGAGTATTGTATTGGATAATTAACGTCACGTATAGAAACGTTATGCTTGGAACGGCGTATACACTATCCATGTGATTTTTATATTTTTCTTGGTAGCTACTTAAATATAGTTATCATATTACAAATTTTACTTTAAATGTATATTTTATTAATATATCAAATTGAAACAAGCGTTTTTGACGTCTTCTTAGATAAGTGCATAAGTAAACGCAGCACAAGTATCCAAACTATAAACCGACTTTATAATTAATCATTACTACTTTGAACATCTATGCATTACAATTTTGGAGTCTCTTTGTTCTTGATAATACAAGCAAAACCATTGTTTTTGGGAGAGAAGAAAATAAAACAGATTTGTTAATGTTAACAAAGTTGAAAAAGTGAAAGTGTTTGTACACTTGGGAAGTTTTTTTACAATATATAATGAAATGGGGAATGGAAAGACATTGGTAGAATAGTGAAAAAGTGCAATGCGGTTAACAAAAAATCCTAATGTGCATTATCTTGTTTTAGTTCCTACGCTTATAAATAGTAGCGAATGTTGGGTGTTTAGTATAAAGATATGTCGCAGCCAACTAGATAAATCAGCCAACTGACAAAGCAGCTAGCCGCTTAATTAAACGCCGGCTCCTATTAAAGGGCTAAACTTCAGTCAGCCATTTAGTTGAAGACAACGTCCAACCACTTGGCTGAACGTTATATCGCCGTCTGGTTATTTAGGGTGACTATGAAATTTTATGCAGCACGAAAATAAAACCAAGTAACTTTAAATAATAACTTGTATTAAATTAAAAAATATATACAAAGAGTGCGCTACTACAATATGGGTAGGTATTTATTTAAATATAGGCAATAAAAAATAAATTCGAATCAAACTTTAATAACTTTTCTTAGGTACTTCTTAGCAATACTTTAATTATATTCATTGAATACAATATTAACAATTAAATGGCACAAAGCTTTGGCACACTAGCTAAAAGTACTGGCATACCACACAAGTTAAATTTGACTCAATATTTTTTAAGTCCTCAATCGTATTACATGTAACTTCAATATTATCATCATTTAAGCTTTACCCTTCATTCTGTATGATTATTAGGCCAGGATTGGTTTCAACTTGATTAACAACAGAAACATGTGTATCAGTAGGCTAGGCCCTAGGTATAATACGCATCATGGGATCATTGGGGGATTTTCTTTTGCTCTTCATTTCCAACTACCATAACATCATAATTGTGCGTCCAATAATATTCCATTGCAGACTTTTCTTGGTGTCATTCATAGTCATCCTAGCATTTGGTATATAATTTATAACCTCCAAAACTTTCCAAATTGTCGCGAAAACTGCTTTTATCAGCTAGGGCTAGTGTATTTATTGAAATTTCCATGATGGAACATTTTTTGAACAGTTATTCTATTAATTTTTATAGAAAAATAATCTATAATGAAACTTGAAAAATTTAATTACTAAATTCAAATTACCCGCCTGACTTAACGTCAGCCCAAACCAACGGGCTATCTATTCAATCAGCCTGGTGATTGGACGTTCAGTGACAACAATTCATTTTACAAGCGGGCTAGCCTTTTAACTAGGAGCCGGCGTTTCATTAAGCAGCTAGCTGCTTAATGAGCTGGCTGATTTAACCAGTTGGCTGCGACAGATACATACATACTTATACTCACAGCTATTAATCCCAAAAAGGGGGTAGCCAGAGCTTCAGAATAAGAAATTGCTCAGCCACTTTTAGGAGATGGGGGAAAAATACAGTAAAACAAAGGTTCACGCCCAAAAATCCATTAAGAAGCCTCAATACCCTTAGTCGCCTCTAACGATCCCTCATGGGGAGAATAAATTATTATTGTTATTATTATTACGTAAAAATTAATGAACTGATAGGCTCTGTGACCTAGTGACGAATAGTTTGATTCGTGAAAGCTTTTGGCCGTAATAAAGCATGGAATGTTAAAATTCAGGACAGGACTGTTTTTATCGAATATTTATTTCTCTAGCAGTTTTTAGAACAGTACTTAAACATTACCTTACCTAACCTTATGAAAACAACAAATATATATATATCTTTGTAAAGAATTCAGAGCATACTGGTTATATTAATTTCTTGACATACTTTTTGTTGACGGCTACAATGGATTGGCTACTACTTATTCCAATTAAAAGTGTTACTCATACATAATGTAAATATGATAATTTTCTCTGGTATTCGTAATAAAAATATACGAATCAGGAGTAAAACACTAAGATAACAGTGATTACATATAGGTACATGTGAATATTGCGTAAACTATTTGAAATAACACTTTAAAAATACTATTAAACAACACGTTTTTCACTTTGAATAATTTACTTACTTACTCATACTCAAGCCTGCTGTTCCATTGGGGTAGGCAGAGACTATTGACTACCACGAAATCTCTTGCATTTATAACATTCATCATTCTTCAAAAACTTAATATAACACTTTAAATCATTTTATTAATCTGTTTACTTCGTGGCTCAAGATAAAATATACAAACCAATAAAGAAAGTGATTGTTGTGTATGTAATTAAATAGTATTGTTGGTAATTTGAGTTTACAAAGTAATAATGAATTATCGTCGCCTGACCAGTGAATTTACTATAGCGTGATTAACGTTCATATGTAGCTAGCTTTATACCTAATTAAGCCATTAAATATATCATACTATCGAACATAGGTAGTTTCTATTTCATACAAACAACACCAACACAATAAAAAAGAAATTGAAAGACCATATACAGCTTCGTGTCCAAATAGAATCTATAAGTTTATTTTCTTATACGTCTTGTATGTTCCTATCCTAGTCACATAAAATCGTAAGTTAGCGAATATAAAGCCAGTACACGGTTTCTCATTTAGAACCTTATTTTAAATTCTTTATTTTATTCCATTCACCTGCTAGTCTATCTTTATTTGGAATGCGTACCTGAAAGAACATTAACATTAAAGATGGTCCGAGCAACTAGGTTTTTTTGGGACACATAGTTAAAGGAATAATTTAAAGACAACGAAGATACATCATCACGTCGTTATTTTATAAATAGAAACCTTCAACCATGAGCAAATATTTATTCTTGTTTAAGATCATAATATCTGAGGCTTAACTTATAATACTATTTTGTAAAGTTTACGTTTAAGAATCCCAGCAGTTTTGAAAAGTGACAGTAATATTTTTATATCATGCATGACAGCTAATAAAAGCTATATGCCTTGTGATTGCTACGGACCTTATATTTGGGAGTTCAAATTTATTTATTTACTCTTCACACATGGAAATGGCTTAAAATCATTTGCATATAAAACTTTTATTTAACTTTTATAGCAAGCCATTATATTTTCTGAACATCACGACCATCGTGAGTGCTTTATTCGCTGCATCCAAGATCAATGCTCTATGTTTACAACTAATAAGAATCCTATTATCTTATAAGGCCAATTTCGTTCTATTATTATTCAAGGAATAGCTTCATTGCCTTTTTAAGTAAAATCATTATACTCTTCTGCCTTACTCGGTGAGATTATTCTGGGAGCTAGTTTATAACATGTTTCAAGTGTTCGAATCAGCAAAGAAAGAAAAAAAATGCTAGACTGGGTGTTTTTCAAAGGGTTAAAAATAATACTGCTTATAATCAAAAGTATATTAAGTAGATTTAAATTAGTTTGGTCAGTTATCGTTTTATGTTTTAGTGTGCTGAACTTCAGGCCTTTAGCATTCGTAACTAATGAATTTGTAGAACAGCATTTACGATCCTAGCTTAGGTAATAAAATTTTCCTTATTATTAAAGACGAATGCGGCGCGGCGTGGACTCACGGTCTCATTCGTCGTGGGGAGGTTTGCTGCACCATTAGGACTTACAATAACCTCATGCACAGTCACGGAGACGAGCCTTAAATTACAATGATTTATTGTAAGACTATATTTTTCATTTTACAAAAGCTTTTGCTTACGCTGGTCTCAGCATGCTCTGACGTCCGCCTGTAATAATAAAATAGGCCGTAAAGTCGTCGATTTATTGTCGAAGCGCCTGCTCTTGAACTTTGTACACGTTTGTTACACGATCTGTCTTGTATCTGCTATCTGCGGTACAGAACATTGACTCGCTAAAGTGCAAACAACTTAACATATTATTTTGTTCAGTCACTCGTAATCGCAACAACATAACAACACAATGGAGTAACGGGGCAGAGCAGAGTCGTTTTGTGGTTTACCTAATAAATTCTTAACACATCATTGTGGTTCACACCTCTAGTATTTCCTTAGTACGAAAAATGCTTTAAGCGCTTATTGTATTCATACATGAAATGTACAATAAAGGAATCATTAAAATAAATGTTTACCAGACAAAATTATGTAATAAATTTGTAATTTTTACCTGTAGAAATAAAGTTTATTCTTAGTTATAATACAAATTATTGCTCTAAAAATATAAATTGAAATAAATATTTTTTTATTAATAATGAATTATGATTTAAATTGAACTGAATGTAATCATAAAGCCCCTTAGTATCTTAAGTTTTCATCATAGTCAAGTATGTTTAGAAATACTAATGTTGTGATGAGCCCCAGTGCTCAAGGCGAGTACATGATTGGTGAGACTATTGTATAATTTAATTATACATAGTATTACATAATTTGATTTTGGTTATATATTTTAATCCTTAGGGATTCACATCTTAAAACTCATGTGGGAAGAATTGAATCGTCGCCGACACTGCACAGCAGTATAAATAAAATAGGAATAACTATTTTTTCACATTAAGTCAACCATAATTACTTACGTATATCAGCAATGTTACAGATATGAATATTCGGTCAGATTTATTCGAAAGTTACCAGATTTCATGCTTTGTGATTTTCAGCTATGGCCTATTCAGTTTTTTTGATCAAGATTAAGTCAGTAAGTATCTTGTAATAGAAGTTGTACCCGTTATTCAATCAAAAATGATTGCATAATTTTCATTAAAACAATTTCCCGTGGTGGTTCTTCATTTATACTTTCGCATACGCCCAATTATATATATTATATTATATATATGTTTATATATATATATATTCATCCATCTACCAATTTGGCTGAAAACTGGTGGAGAAGTAGGTAACGAGACGGAATTAGGATTACCTACGGTAATCTACAACCTTGAGGAGGAACACAGGCTCTGTATCATTATCACACTTATATTCGAATTATAACACTAATCGTGTGAAAATTAGGTAGATAATTAATTATATTATACGGATTATTTTGTGAAACGTTCAGTTTATGAATTATAGCCAAAATGAAAAAAATATTTTCCAAACATTGAAATTATGGAAGGCAAATTAATTGAAAAACAGAGCGTATCAAAATAATACTACGTGCTATACCTAAGTTCATACTATAACTTTTTTTTTATAAATCAGTGGTCAGAAGTCAAATAAAATAATCGAATGATAAATCGAGCAACGGTGGATCGAATACCATCAATACGACAATGAAAATGGCCAGGTTCACGATTCACGATCCGAAGTAGAGTCAGTAGAGTAAGATTTAACTTATACGTAAGTTTGTGACGTTCAAAAAATAGAGAACAATTCTTTTTATTTTGAAATAAATATTTTTTATCTTTTTTTTTTTTATCTTTTTACGATTACCAAAGACTTCACAATCAGTTCAGCCAAGTTTCACCGAGAGTATTCGCGCTGTTACTTTTCCAACGCGCGGACGCACACGAATAACTCTGTTTCCCTCCTCTCATTGTCTCATGTGGTACCACTTACATTTATATTGACTTTCCATTCGTTCGTCGTATTGACTTCCATCGTGACAGTATTGTATGGTGCATAGAAAATTAATTAGTGGACAGGCGAGTTATACTATCTATGTAACTGAACATGAAAAGTAAATGTTACCAAAACTTAACTAAATTAACTTAAAAACGATTAACATGCTTCAGTTTTTTTAGTTATTCTATTGTCCATAACTATTGATTGAAAATAACCTACTTCAATATAGACATAATTTGTAAGACTCCATTCAAATAAACTACAAACTTGTACCTACTGTTGAGAAATCATCAATCACTAAACTAAAGACATAAATTGGTGAAAACCATAAATCAACTCCGGAAATACTCGAAATTGTGGCCTTGTTGAACAAAAATATAAGTTGGGCATTCTTATTATTGTTTGTCTTTCTCAAATAATTTTCAGTGGCAGTAACCTCCAGTGAGAGACACCGTTACTAGCCAAACAATCGGAGGCGGCTTTTGAGAATTCCGATTTTATGTAAATGGATATTACACAATACAGTTAGACTCATAACATCACTTTACATGTTTAAGAAAAGGTAGAGAACGATTTACATTTTAGAACAATGAATAACGTATAACATTCATGCGTACATTAACATGTTCATGCTTACAATTATAAAAGGGATAATTAGAATTTCAGACTTGAAGGTTCTGCAGTCATTTTTGATCTATTTGTTACTTATCCATCTATCCATCTATCCACATAGCCCTTTATCTATATCCCTTTGTCATTCCTTCCCCTTGTCTCATATATGACAAGATATTACTGAAACTTGATGTGATAGGACAGCAATATCCTGAATTAAAACTCAGAAACCTTTATTTAAATAATATGATGAGCAGTTTACGAATATTAATTTATACTATCGGTATTACAATACACATCAAAAGGGTCATGAAATTTTGGGTATTATTACAGAATTCATTAGTTCTTCACGTAAGAGTGGATTTTGATTATATTATATCAATATTATCTGAACGTGATTCTAGCAAATCTTTTCTCAATATGATGCCGATAAATTTTTAAAGCTCATTAGACAGCTCAACAATTATATCAAACTTATAAAACACAAGGAGGCAAATAAGGTAACAAAAACAAAATTGTATTAGCACCCTATTTGCGCAAGATTACACCTCAGGATCTCAACCATTATTTTTAAGACTCGGTCAACAACACGATGTTAATTACTGAGGCCTCACCCAGCATTTTAATACGATACTTAACTCGGGGATTTAAGTAATGTAGCCGCAATGATACGAGCGTTGCCCTCGCCGCACCACTCTGCCGCGCACCCTGCTGCATGCAATGTCGCTAATTATTTCTCGCACTACTCTTCTTTTAATAGCACAAACGATCGCTTTAGCTCTAGAATAATAAAGCAGTATGGGATAGGACAATGGGAACACGACAATGGGAAAAAAGATTATTAAATAATCTAAACGATGAACCCTGCAAGGGTAGTAAGCGTTTTAATTTAATTAAGCATGCCTGTAGCTTTGTAATTGTAATGAACTATCTAACACTGAAATATGTATGCCAATCGGACCAGCAGTTTCTGAGATTAAAGTAAACAATCTCTTCAGCCTACATTAAGAGACTCTCAAAACGATTACCATTTAGGATATTATTTTTCATTCAGTAAGCAGAGCAGAGGCCAGGGATTATCACTAAATATTTTGGAACGCATATTTTCGCATCCATTTATTCTACTAACTATTCTACATTAATAACTCTTTTTTTGATTTCACAACGCAAAATTTTATGCTTATAACATTATTTTTGTTACCTACAAGTTTTACTCCACCTGCCTACATGTGCTAATTTATTGTTCAGATGTGTAAATAGAGTTTCGAATACATGAAAATACAACGAAACTAAAAGGAAAACTATCACGCTCGGTAGGCTTTAATAGTAATTCATTAATCTGTTCTTTATCGTCTAAAATTATCTCTAAAAAAGAACGTTTTGTGAAAATTCCAATTGTAATTTCATTCGATATACCAATTCATGTTACATAACATATGACAGACATGTAACATACATACATACATATACTCACGACTATAAATCCCTAGAAGGGGTAGCCAGAGCTAAGGAATTAGAAATTCCTCAGCCACTTTTGGAAGTTGCGTGGGGAAAAGATGATAAAATTAAGGTTCTTGGTGATGGGTCTCCAACCGCATCGCCCAAAATTCCCTTAAAAAGCCCCAATACCGTTAGTCGCCTCTTACGTACACCCACCGGAAGAAATGGGGTAGTGTTAGTCTAAGCCGACACTATACAGCTAACATATGACAGAAATGATATATGAAAATTGAAGTTTATGGCAAGGAAGTTGAACAAGTAAAAGAAGTTGTTTGTCTCGGATGTTTACTTTTAAGGGGTGGAAATAATGACGATTATGTCGAAAAAAGTGTGATAAAGCACACATATATACATACATATATTCACGGCTATAAATCCCATGAAGGAGTTGCAAGAGCTTCAGAATAAGAACTTCTGCAGCCACTATTAGATCTTTTGTGTGAAAATATGGTAAAATAAGTTATTCTTGTTGATAGGTTTCTAGGCACATCGCCCATCAATTACTTCAAATGTTAGACCTAAGGGGTTGGGGTTAAACCCCTTAGTCACCTCGTACGAGACCAAAGCAAAAATGAATATGGAGTAATATTTTAATTTAATGTATATTTCAATTATCAGCTACTGCATATAATAATCAATTTGTTAAATGATAAGCGACAATATATATAATAAACTAGTTCTAGTGAAATAAAAGATGGTTGCTCTGAAAGAGATTGAAATTTTTTATTAAAAATATTCCTATCTAATTTATTTTACATGCTGATTACAACTAACTAACTTACCTGAAAGAGAAACAACACATAAAGCTATTATTATTCCATTTAAAAATAATTTTATTACAAATTATTAAATATGAAATTGTTTACAAAAAGACAACAATTAAAATTTGACACTACACAACACATACGGACTTGGGGCTTTTTAAGTATTTTTTGGGCGATGCGGTTGGAGACCCATCATCAACAACCTTTATTATACCAACTTTTCCCCACTCTACTTTCAAAAGTGGCTGAGGGATTTATAATTTCTCAGCTCTGGCTACCCCTTTTACGGATTTATAGCCGTGAGTATATGTATGTATGTATGTACAACACATACGGTTGTAGGAATTATGAATGTGATGCAGTTGGCAGGAACACCTTTAGACGTAAACTAAGGGAGTTCTTGCTGGCCCAACAGTAACCGCAGGTATTAAATATATTTTGTGTATTTTATTTAATTTTATTTACTAGCATTATTTACAGTATAATTAGTTCTCCAATTTAAATATGTATTTTATTTTTCTCGAAAACAAGCTTCGCTTAGTTGATATAGCAATTTATAATTTTTGTATATATACTCGTAGGAATTATAGATATGTATTTAGTGAATAGTATGGATATATATTGTGAGATCGATGTATAAATGCATATATATATATATATATATATATATATATATATATATGCATATATATTATTGTTTTATTATTATTTTGTAATTGTTTATTAAGGTAATACTGCCATTTCTGTTTCGTGAGATGCCTCTGATGTCACTCTGGCATGGTGTTGTCTGAAAATCAGTTCTGTGAGTCAAAAGCTCACAGAAAATGCTGAGACAGCACCAATTCGCTGTTCGGGTGGCACGGGAAGTGCATGACAAATTTTTGTATGTTTTTTATTGATTCTCTTTTTTGTTTTTTATTAATTTTTATTTTTATAACTAATTTATTTTAAATGTTGTTAAGATTAAGTTGTAAATTATTTTTTGTATTATGTTACTTGTTCTTCTTGTGCCTACAAATGGCGAATAAACGTTTTTCTTTCTTTCTTTCTTTCTTTACATACGGTGACAGCCGCCAAACCAAGTGTCAATATTTTACATATATAAATACACTAAATTGCGGTTTTTTATTATTGTATGATCAAAAACACTCCGACTAAAAGAGCAGTCGGTCGGGGTCAAGGGCTCAAGTTCATGAACCGACAGACAATACGAGCCCTATCGATCGGATAAAAAAGATAAGAAACACATTTATTCATTGCTACACAGTTAACAATATAACTAATAACAAAACTAAACTAAATAAAAACTAAACACAAAAAAATAAATAAAAAAATAACAAGAGTTAAAATTAAAAATTATTGTCACAAGCCATACCCTGCGTAGCAATAAATTGGCGGCTGACTCAGCATTATCGTTGTGACACCACCACAGTCAGCACCACTTTCTGTATATCTTGAAGTGACACGCCACAGAAATCCGACCACCTCAAGTTGCTCGTGAGGCTGGTTAAAATTAATAACAAATATAAATAAAATAATAGATACGCCGGCGATTTTGTTTAGCCATATTGAGATACTTCCGACGTTCTAGCTACCCTTCTATGAGATTTTTATTCTATAGTATAGATACGTAGTGTATCAGTATTATGCTTCCTTTTTTCTAAAAAAAAATGTCTACGTGTACGTAGTCGCGGGCGGAAAGCAATTTATGTATGTTATGTATATAATGGGTAGTAATATAGAAGAAGACGACTACGAAACGGACGACGCATTTAGATAAAATTGTGAATTCGTTATAAATGGCAGACGTCTGAAGCATGTAAATAAAAGGACATGTATGAAAAAGGAGATGAATTCAAATGAAGTGCGAGATGTTTGCTACGATCAAGCGGCGAGTAAAGGGCTCTTCCTTGAGGTTACTAGTGGCGATAGGTATATGAATGTTACGCTATGTTTATTGTGATTAATGAACGTTGTATTTCCATTTGCTAAAGCTCAAATATTCCATTTCTGAAATC